>VZTO01019382.1:39242-64675 GCA_013400615.1 Syrrhaptes paradoxus
TCCCTGGAGGTGTTCAATCCAAAACAGAACCTCTTGCTAGCTATTATGAAGAAAGTTAACTCTATCTCAGCCTAACCCAGGACACCACTAGAATATGTTGATGCCTATTTATGGAGAATGAAGTGAGAATTTTACCCTGATATAGCTTCACCAAGCTTTGTAGTAACTGTTTAGGGTAAGTACTTTTCATTATCTTTGATATAGTTTACACCGATGTAAACAGTATTGTCACCTTTCGTAACACTGGAAGCTCAACTATATTGTAGGTACTGCATTGTGTAGGTTATAGCTCAAAAGTAGAATAAATTATACTTTCTGTGTAGGAGAAAGGAGACTCCTATGGGTGGTATAAAGACTTATTTACATGCATCAGTCCTTAAATGAGAAGAAATCCACTTAGGTAGAGAACTTTATGTATTAGGTCAAAAAGTTTGATCACCAAAGTAGCAAGCCTGTGATGTTTGCACTCCCCTACAGTATTCTGTAACCATGGTGTTTATGAAAGTTCACAACAAAATTCATTTTGCAATGAATTATTTCCTTCTGTGTAGGGGAAATTTAGTTTTTCCTTGGAAGAATCAAGTTTTAAGTTGTTTGCTCAACAACACTGACGTAATTTACAGCCTAGGTTATTTCTCAGTGTAAACCAAATATAAATTTTATGAAGTTTATTCTTCCATCCATATTCAAATTCACATTATATTTTTTCACTCTTAGCAACTGGTGAATACCTCAAAGAGTACAAGGTAGTTGTTTAAGGGAGTGGTTTCTGGTTTTAGTTTCAAATTATTTTGGCATGAGCCAGATGTTTTAAAAGATATGTATCAAAAAGCTAAGACATCGAAAAGTACACCTTCAATAAATTTACATAAAGCATGGTTGTTTGTTGCCTTCTCTTGTTTTTGGGTAATGGCCAGAGCAATAATGTTACAGAGAGAAGCAAAATTATCCGTGTATTGTAAAAGGAGGCTGGAAATCTTGAGCCCTGATTTTAATCTTCTGTGGCATTAACATTCCTGTGGCAGGTTCAAAAACAATTACAGAGAAAAAAAATCCTGAAATGTCACCTAAACTTATGATCCAAATGCAGGTCAGACACACTTTTTTGATGTGCAGGTCTGGGATGCCATGTTAAATTTCTTTCCTTTTTGGCCTTTGCTGAAAATCCCACATGCTCCAACACAATCTGGCTTAGAGAGCTTTTTATATAGAATATGTCATTCTGTTTTACCTATTACAGTACAGTACAATACCCACCAGTTCTTCAAATCTGATGCTTTTCATTTTTGTATACTTCTGAGTAATGTCATTTGCCATTGATCACAATGGGAAAGAGCACGTTGAGCTGCAGAAGCCTCTGACCTACTGTGGTTGCTCTTATGTTCTAATACAACATCCATCAATGCTGCCTTGAACTATTCTTAAAGATAAAATAACAACACTGAAGTGGCTTGTAGACGTACTTCAACTTGTGGGTATGAGTTAATTTATTTCTCTATTATCCCCAGACACCGCAGATCAGTCCTTTGAAGAGATCATTTTCTCAGACGCTTTGTTCCAAGAGAATGCTTACCACAGGGCATAGGAAATACCTCGGTAACAGGGAATAGACACCCAAAAGCATCCTCAGTATTAGTGGGTTGCCAGTAAGAGAGAGAAAAAATTATGCAGGGGGTTATGATTCAGAGCCACTGATTCCACCGTAACAATGACTCCTTTATCATTCCAACATAGATCATAGTCTCCTGCCAAGAGAAATTGCCAAAAACAATCAGAAAAATATCCAAGCAGGCATTGGGAGCAACAACATTAAAGCATATTCAAAGAGTGTGTAATGCACACACACACCCATTTGTTGTGTTGTCTGGGACTCAGCAACCTTTTTAAAGTTATTTCAAGTCCTCCTGACTAGGCTGAGCCTATTTTCCCTGCTTTAGTAACTTGTAGTTCCGACTGGTTATATTTGTTTTGGGAAATAAAAGCATTACTCCAATAAATGTCTGGGTGATATAAACAGTACTTTTTATTGCTTTATTTACCAAGATTCTGAGTATAACTTTGACATTTTTGGTCACTGTGACAACCTCAGAGCAGCGATATGAACTCAGAAGCCTCACTCACTAGTGTAGGACTTTGGGAGTGAATAGCCACAGCAGGAATTCAAGTGTAACCATTTGAAAAATGAAAAGCTCTTTCAACAGGATATGTGCCTTCAGAAGAAGAAATTACTTATTTCTGCACCCTTTGCAGCTCCCAAACAGAGTTTCTTGTGGAACTCACTGTATCCCCACCATTAAGAAGACATGCATACTATTTACTGTAATTAGTCAGTCATGAGGCTTCTTCCTTATCTGCCTTCTCCAATTAATGTAATTGCCAGTTACAATTTATGAATAATAACTGCTTACTAATATAATAATAAATACCAGGGATGGAATTTTCAAAGGAGAGTAAGGAAGTCAACTCCCATTGAGGGTTGTGTTTTTAAAGGAAAGAGTTCACACGCAATTGTTTTTATGGAGCATTACTCGCTAATTAGTAGCAAAGTGCATAGCAGATTCCGCAATTTATGGAACCGGCTGGTAGCTGAAGCACGATTTTCACCAGAGTAATAGATTATTGATTTTAGGAAATAAAATTACTTCCCTTTTTCTTTTTCATTAACAAAGAGTCAGATGGCTGGAGGAAAAAGAAAAATGTTTCTAACTGCAATTGTAGTTTGTGTTCTGCTCTACTCAAAAATTAAATTGAACAGGAGGATTGTTAGACTTTCCCTAGTGTCTTTAAATTCCTTCAGTAGGGCTTTAAAATTGGGGTTTTAAAATGTTGAACAATAATGGAAAGACTGAGTCTTCAATTTCTACAGACCCGGTAGGATCAGATATCAAAGCTGATTCACAACCTCCTGCTAGACATAGATCACCAAATATATCGGGAAGGTTTCAAGTGCTTAACTATAGGCATATGGCATAATTTTAAACATCTCTAAATGTCTGAGACATCAACCCAGGGCTTACAATATGACAAACGACAACTTGGGAGACCTCTAACCTTCAGCAAAAGACAAGAACAACCTAAGGTGGCACCAGACACTTATGATTAAGCCCAGTAATCTCTTCTGAAAAACAGAAAGATAAAACAGCTTCTCCTTTTATCAAAAATGAGAATTTAGGCTTTGCTTAGGACCAGAAGACGAAAACTCAAGTCAGAAATCAATAATAGTTTGCTGGACTGTGCTAGTGGTTTAGCCACTTCTGTATATTTTCTGAAGGTGTCTGAAAATTCTGTCTTCCCAAGAAGTTCAAAATGTCTGTGCAAGTGTCCTGGGAGGAATCAAATCATTCAACAACAAATCTCCCAGATTCCTGTTGTCTAATTCTTACATTTGATCTAAAATGGTTTACAAGGGCTCAGACACCTTCAAGCCAATGAGTTTCTGATTTCAGTTAGAGTAAAATCTGTACTACTATATTCCACTTCTCATAGGCTTCAGAAGACATATGAGAAATGGAGATAGGCATACCTGAGCCATGTCACCTCCTTGTCCCTCAACCATGCCATTTCATCTGGTAAGAACATCCTCTGCATGCCTTTTTAATCTTTGGCACTTCCAAAGATGGTCTTTTCCATGCTTCCATAAAGCTACTTATCATAAAATTAATTTATCAGCAAGCTACTTCACTTCCATTTTTAAGACAAAGCTAAAATGTTTTCCGTAAGCTAGCCACCTTAATTACTCTGTATATCTGCAGCCTACTGATATAGGACAGTTCGTAAAGCAATAACTGCCTACAGTTTTGGTTAAAGAAGTGTTGAAAGCATTTGCCTCACTTCTCACTGCTTGAGAATTCCCTTCAGGACAACCTCAGGTGTTGGGACCTAGGCCCTGAAACTAAGATTGTTTTAAAAACACGAGAAGTTACGTAAGTATGTTCCTTTGCAAGGAGTCAATAATTAAATCAAGTAATTATCTAATTGTATCCCTCTTCCAAATAAAGAATCTGATGTAGGAAAAAACATTTATTTTTTTTACCCAAGCAGCAAAAAAAGTCTTGAAAAGGGGCTAGTGTGTATTTTGTAGAAAAATGTATCCAAAAGCCTTATCTCCCTCCAAAGAGCCAAGCTCAAGCTTTTGCAGGGAACATCTGCTCTGAATTTTCTGTGCCTAAATTGTGGACTGCTAACAGAAACTGTTGATTTTTTTCTTCTGCCAACAGCAAAGTCCTTAAGCCTAGATAATTATTGTATTGTATAAACTACAGTCATGCTTGCACACCTGCACACCTTCAAATGAGCAATGCTTTTGGGACATGACTTCAAAATACATCCATGACAACCAGACTTCTGACTTTGTTTACTGTCTGGTTGCTCTTTCCCTCATTTGAAGTTTCCCAACAAACCTGGCCTGAAATGGAGTTTATTCGAGAGGGAAGAGTGGGAAAAAGTTGATGATTAATAATTACATTGTTTGGAATCTGATGTTCCCAAACTAATAAAGTCTTTAGAATAAGAGGTAGCAAATATTCCAGTTTTCAGTGTCTTTACAACATAATTGAAACGATACATAATATCAAAAAGAATGCTTTCAGTAAATTGGCAATGGCACCCAGTGAAACTTATATAACTGTCTGGGATCAGAAGAATACTTGTTTGAATGCCAGTGCTTTCCCAGATTGTGTCAGATACTCCTTTCATGGCTGTAAAAAAAAATACCCAGAGCCTTTCCCATCAAATGAAAATAAACTGATATTCTTAATCTTTTCATTAATGCTAGATAACAGGGAGCTACAGAAATTAGATGAACTTTTTCATGTTATCTGTTGAAAGACTTTGCTGTTCCAGTCCCAGAGCTTAACAAGATCCATAAAGTAGAATCTGAAACGAGGAGGAGCCCAGCATGTCAAGAGTCATCTATTGTACAATTCATTTAATGCAAACCTTTCAACAGCTATGCTGCTAAAGACAGGCCAGCCATGTTGCATTTTAAAAGGGCTATTTTTGTAGAACAATGTTGCCCAAAGCATTTCCTGTTCTTATCGCTCTTACAGCAACATGTCTGGAGCTCGTTACCAGTAGCTCCTACTTTCAATAGTCAATCTTTTGAAAAATATGTTCATTCATCTTTTCTCCCCTTCCCCACCAATTTGCTTTGTGAATTATCTGATAATACACCACTGTTGTACTGATTCACTTAGGAAAACACAGATCTATTCACATTTCAAGAAAAATTGTTGAACAAAAGGCAAATTCTTAGACTACCCACTCACTGAAAATCTTCTGTAACTTACAGTTAAAAGAATTCAAAATCTTGAATGAATTCATTTGCATTTTATTATTCAATGTTTGTCAAGTAAGCAATTAAGTGGCCATGTTTAAAAGTCAGACTATGAACGTTTTTTTGGTTTTTCTTTTATTGAAAAGTGTATACTAAGAACATTTGGTACATATTTGTTCTGTGTTGATGGCCCCTACATGCTGGTTGCCCTGAGTGCATGGAATTATCTTGCTTAAATATAGTATCAAAAGAATAAAAAAATGTAAATGTAACACATTTTTGGAGCTTCAGGGATTAAACGAAATTGAAATAAAATGTCTTGGATGAGGATAAACTAATGAAAGGGGCTCTATGATGTGGTAGGATAAGGGAGTTTATGACCCAGGATGTCTCTTTCAGGACCACATTCTCAGAGTCTTATTGATGGGACAGATGAACTGAAGTCCTGAAGTGGTCATGGGAAACTTGAAGCAAAGTATAGCGAAAAAAATGCTTTTCATTGAAGCTGCAGTAAAACAAGTTGTGGAGGCATGTGCCTATCTTTAAGAACAAAGTTAGTCCTATAAAGAGAAATCCTGCCTTCACTGAAGTTGCATTTCACACTTCTCAATAGATTCCCCAGGGTTCAAATCTCTGTTCTTAGCCATTAACTTCAGGAACTTTCATAGGCTGCACCAATGTCAAAGCTGGCAGACTTCAAGATTTTTCAAGGAGAATTTTCACAGAGGAGTCTTGCAGGCTGGTGGGAATTTCATGCCTGCTCCCCTGCTCCTTGGCGATGTTAAACACAAGGAAGTGGTACTCACAGACACTCTATGAGGCATATCATTTTCCTGCCAAAATCAATGGAGAGGGACAGATTTCTGTTACCTGACCAAAATTAACCTCCTTGGGACAGTCTGATTCCTTCTGTTGGATTCACAGGGATCACAGACTTCATCAAGCGATTTTGCTAGCTCCACTGTGGCCTGAGATGACCAGCCTGCTGGCCACCACACACACACCCCATGCCAGCCCCTGGAGGAATGATCACACCAGACCCTGTGCTACACTGTTTCAGCAAGCTAAACCAGAATCAAACAAACCACTTTTTTGGCAGTGGTGTTTTCTGACGGTTTAACGAGATGATCCCAATTTCAGTGCAGAGGCTGTTAGGGACAAGCAGAAGTGTCCTGATGAAGAATGGGAGGTCGGGTGGCACCACAGCAACTATCATCCGGGTTGGCTGAAATTCAAAGCCTGAGTTAATGATGTAGATCCTAAAAAAAATGAATGCAGCATTGCATTCAAGTCTGCTATGCAGAAACTTTATCTCAGCTTTTGTATACACTATTGGGAAAAAAAGCAAATGCAGAAACCACAACACAGTGTAAAAAATGTGGCTCGTAAGACCCCAGTGCCACAAAGATTTATCCACATGCTTGTGTGTCTCTTTGTATTCTAAGTGACACTCCCAGGAGTATATTGCCTGGTTAAGAGAAATACTACCATCAAAGCCAGATATGAACATGTGAGCTACCAGGATACATTTCTAAGTGATGATCAAAGAGTGGGTAAAAATAACACATTATCTAATTTTGGGGATTTAAATTTTACAGTGAAAGACCTTTTAAGTGTTGCCAATAATTAAAAACAGAGGAAAAGCTCATAAAAGAATGGAAGTTGTGTAAGCATGAAGTGTACAGTGTTGGGAAGTGACAGGTCTCCTGTGTACCAGTTACTGCAGGGTTAAGAACACAATAATTACTTCCTAAAATAATTGAACTAAATGCATGTTTTTTCATTAATGGGCAGGCTGTTACTGGAAGTAGGCATAAATGTACCACTATTTGTATGCATTATAAAATCTGGAGAAGTGCTATATTCAGGAATTCCCCAGCACTGGCTCTGCAATATGAACCTCTGAGTCAGATTCTGACTTCTTTGGTACTCACTCAGCACTTACATAAACCCAGTCAACTTAACTAAAAGACCCAGTTTTTACAGTGTGGGATTGCAACAGGGTTTTATTCTATCTAGGGTGTTTTCAAGGTAGGGAAGTTAGAATACTGTAAACCAGAATGCTGATATACAGCCCAGTATTTGCTTCTGACCTCATCCTCACAGTGACACTCTGAAAGCTGAGTGGTCTGCTATGCCTTCAGCACATGTTGGCAGGATCTTAGAAAAAAATAGGGGGGGGGAAGCAAGAAGCTAAGATGCCTGAGTTAAGAAGCTGTTTTCCTGAGACTCTCTGTATTATCAAAAGGTAGGGTCTAAGGGCAGAGCCCTCTCCTCACCCATCATAGCCTATCACTCCCTGCACTAGTCAAAACCAAACGAACCTCCCTCCTTCTTGCCAGTACAGTTTCAATGCAGGTCGGTTCCTGGATCTATTTTAGTACTTGGCCACACACATGTTGATGTTGACACAAGGTGGGGAGAGGTGGAGAGGAGCAGGAGGGCAGGATTGCCTTTTCCAGGGGCATTGTATTGTATGTCCTAGTTTTACTCACACTGACTTTCCTGTGTGAACAAGTCTTGGCCCTGAATTTCCTTCTTGTCCTGGCTGTTGTCATTGACTGACCCAATCACACGAGTGAGGGAAGGATTAGGTGTACTTTGTCTGTGTCCGCTCAAAGCAGTGGAAAAATCTGTAATAATTTTGTTATTAGACAATTATGAATGTGTTGAATTGCTATAGATTAGTGGAGCTGGGCTGTGATACAAAAATCATATTTTCATGCAAACCCATTGCCTCATGCTATACTTGAAGCACAAAAGTTAGGATATATAATGAAATGGTTTTCTTGTGCTGTTTCTACCTCAAATTGGAGGTTGCCAAATATCTTACAAGAAAATTATTTCTTAGCAAAAGGAGTTTGAAAAGTTTTTGTAGAAGAATTACGTTTTTTCAGAACTTATTCCAAAACAAATGCTTAACACTAAGACCACTGAAAGATTAAAAAAAGAAAAGCTGAAAAACTGTCTTAAACTTGCACACTTCAAAGTAATTTAGATTTAAATTGTTATAGCCTGAAACAACTCTGCTGCTCTCAATGTGAGAGGAATTATGTCCTGCATATTCAGACATGTTACAGGATATACATTATGAGACAGTGTTCAAACTGCTGCTTTCTCTTTTTGAGGATGCATGACCTGAAATTTATGCTTTAGCTTTTGTCCAGACAACTGGTTTTTTACATTTTTTTAATTCCATACCACTAATGAACTAAGGATGTATGAAAATCTTCCAGGTTTTGGATCTCAACAAATTTTGCCATGAACTAAGCAAAAGTTCTAGATTTGTAACAGAAGCTCAAACAGAATAAATTTGGGCCTCCTTTCTCTCCACAGTTTTGATGCATGTTTGATTGAAACTTATTTTCAGTCAAATCTCCTGTTTCTGCTTGCTCATCCCTTTCTCTGGATTATTAGTACGTAGCCGTGAACTCACATAATGGCCTCGTCATACTGGTGATCTTTTTTTATGCCAGATTGTTTTCAAAATTTTAAAACAAAACAATTCTGCTATTAAATTTAGGCATGCATTCACCTTTTGTTGCGTTACATTATTTTAATTTGCGTCAATGTAAGAATTACTGAGAGGAAACGTTACACAGCATATAGAAATTTCTTTTGTTTAATTAGTTCATACTGAGCACATTTTCTTCCCATGAGCCATTTGATTAGCTTATTTAAAACCCAGTCTACAAGACCATGTGAGGTGACTGATATGAAAGGTAAACTTGCATTTAAGAAAAACAACAAACTAGGAAAGTACAGAGGAGAAATTCCCACTGTCAGAGGTCTCTTTTATGTGGAAGCTGATTTACCCATTTCTGTATGGGAAAAGTGTTGGAAATGAGGTTGAAAGTAGCAAGAGGAGTACGTAATGTTAAAAAACATTAGTTTATACAGCAATTCTTACTGGGTTTGCCCTTCAGTCGTGCCTCTGAGGAAACAAATTGAATTTCCTGATTTCAAATGGCAAACTCTGCTATTACATACTTGGTGATTTCAAAGAGCATCTGTCATCACACAAAGACAAATACATTTCTTGGAGAAACATCTGGTGCTTTTTTAAACAAGCCTCAGGCCAGGTCTGCGCAATGAATGAAATATGTACTATAGATAGAGTATTATTTAGTGTTGCTTTTCATTTAATCAATTGTGTGTGGAATGTTTGTGTTGTGTTAACTATCTCTAAAATACTGGCTCTCTTGACACTTTGGGCAATTGTTGCCTTTAAAAAAAAAAAAACAAAAAAAAAGAAAAAGAAAAATTAGTCTTTGAGTACAACAAAAAGAGCAGTAAATCAGCTCTACTTCATTTCCTCGTTCCTTGCAGGATATCTGTGGGAAAGGTAGTAGATTTTCACATACGTCTTTTTTTAAAAAAAGGCAAGTGTTTAGTCTTTGTACTTCACAAAAACCAGCAATAAACTCTGTTCATTTGCCTGAATTTGCAAGAGAGAAATGACTATACATCCAACTCCACCCCTTAACTGAGCTAATATCAAAAACCTGCACTAGCTCAGAGAAGAATACACAGGAAGTTAATCAGTGTAGGGGTACCCCTGAAGCCCCATTTCTCAGATTTTGATCGTTTCTTTGGACACTTCTTGTTGTGAAGTCACTAAACTGGACAGTAGCAGGGCCCTCACCTTCCAATGAGGTGTCACAAGATTATTTGTAAGGTATGCCAAAATTCAGAGTAGTGATGGCTGTTGAAGAGCTCCCTGATTGCTCTCTGTGGTTAGGCTTTGTCATGTCTCATGTCTGACCGTGTCTTTTAGAGCAAATTTGTAAGCAAGTGAAGTGGATGAGGGCAGTGTCACATGTACAAGTAAGGAAGCTTCCGGGAAACCGATCGATGGCATCCTGAAAGTCAATATGAAAGCCAAAAAGAGAGAACAGGAGCACAAGAATGGAAAGGAGGTGAAGCATCTCATGGAGATCATATGGAATGACCACAGTGAGACATTCATACCTGGGACAACACTTCCCACTTTTCTTGAAATGAAGAGGCTGTGCTCTGATTCTGACTCACTGTATTGTCCGTGTTGGTGTGTTACTCAGTACTAGCCCAAACATTTTCAAAGACTAGTTTCTAGATGTGACGCATGAATTTCCTGGTTTCAGCTGAGACAGAGTGAAGTTTCTTCGTACTAGCTAGTAAGAGGATGTGTTTTGGATTTGTGCTGGAGGAAGGCTGATAATATACTGATGTTTATAGCTGTTGTCAGGACAGTCAAGGACTTTTCAGCATCTCTGCTGTGCCAGTGTCTGCAGGTCAAGGAGAAGCTGGGAAGGAGCACAGCCCCCATTACGAGCCTAAGATTCGACCTTAGGTTTAGGATTGAGACCCACATTGGCCAATAGTTCTATTCCATGTCACACACATTATGCCCAGTATGTAGGTAAGGTTGTGTCCTGAAGCACTTTCTCTTGCTCTGGGTTGTCTTCCTCTGGGTGACCCCTCTCCCAGGGTAATTTCGCTCTCCCTCAGTCAGCTCTCAGTCTCGGACACTCGGGCTCATCTGCATTATGGGATTGTGGCTTCAGGACTCTCCCTCCTTCGGGATCATTATCCAGGAACAGGCTGAACCTTGGTCATCAGGTTGTGACCAGTGTCACTGTGTATCACTCATTTGTATATTTGTATATATTACTATTAATATTATTATCATTATTATTTTCAGTATAACTGTAGTTCAGTTATTAAATTGTTCTTATCTCAACCCAGTAGTCTCTTTTCCCTTTACCCTTTTAATTCTCTCCGTGAGCCTGGGAGGGGGTGGAGGGTGAGTGAGCAGCTGTGTGGTGTTTGGCTGCCAGCCAGGATTGAAACTACGAGAAGGAACATCTCACTGTGTGTCTCCTTGGACTTACACTACCCTGGAATGCCACACATTCAATGAGCAGAATCATCCCATCTATTTACCTTTCTCTTCTTTCACTGTAGGGAAAAGGATAGCATCTCATCTACATCCTCTACATTCACATCCTGGTTTTAGGTGAATGGTTCAGCAGTCAAAAATGCAACTAGTACACTAATGTAAATATACTGCATACATTTGGAGGACAAGGAACCAAAATAGCAAGTATGCATAAATAGATAAGTCATAAAGCACTAAAAAAACACTGAATGGCAGAATCAAGCTTAGTGTATGTCTACATTCAAAACAAAACAAAACAAAAAGGACAAACAAGACCTCAGAATGCATAAACAAATAATTTGAACTCAGATACAAAGATCTATTTCTAGGCAATGTAACATCCTTCCCACTGAAGTGCCTTTTGCAATACCGTCTGAGAATTAAACCTCCCAATCCCTGTTCTCATTAAGGGTGACTGTCAACTAAAAAAGTAATTTTGAAATGAATAAGAACTGTCATACTTAAAGGTAAAAATAATCTCAGACTAATAGGGGTTGGTAAGAAACCTCCATGAATAGGAAATTTTTCCGTACAAGCTCCTGTACGGCTTTATTCACATTCTTCTGAGGCAAGTGAAATGTGTCACTATTGGGATAAAAATTGGATGTGGAGAACAGTATTCCGACTTGGGCAGTTTAAGAGCTTTCTCATCCTTTACAAATGGGAAAAAAAATCCAGTAAATATCAAATATTTCCTTTGAGCCAAATCTTTTGTGTGAGTGTAGTATTTCAGGAAGAAAAATATTCCTTTAGGAGGACAATGGCATCCTGGCTAGCAGTATTGTATAGCACACACATTCAGCAGGCAGCTCAAGTTACAAAGAATCCTTCTGTTGTCTAAGCCAATGATCACAAAATGTTTCTACGGATTCCAGGTTTTGCACTGACAGATTTGGGTGGGCAGTGAGTTACAGTGCTTTTTCAAGTAGATTTGGTAGCAGGTGCTAAAAAGGTTTGCCACCACCGATCCAAGCTACTCCTTTCCAAATCCAATGGCTGTTAGTCCGGGAATGTATAATGTGCCTAAAAGATGAAACCGTGACTCTCTGCTCTTAAAACTGATGTGAACAACTCAAAATGACAAATAACAGTGGTCACAGCAGACTGTTTGCCACGAGCACAGAGCACCAGTTGGTGCTGGCAGCAAAGCCAATCTGCCAGCCTTCCCCCCCACCCCACACACACCCCCTGCTCACATCCCCTGACCTCTACTCTTTGCAGGGCCCTGACCAGAAAAGCTGTAGTCCTGCCCTACACTTGCCTGTTGGATCCTACGTGAAGAAGACACATAGCCCGAGGAGGTGCAGGAGGGTTTATCCTTTCAAGGTTGGTCCTGTGCTTCCTTTCAGCACTGGCTCGCACCACCTTTCTCCTGGGCTGCTTCACCCATCATCCTGTGGTCAGCCAGCAGCCTCAAGTTTCCGTTATCTTTTCATTTATGACCATCATATTTGCCCGGTAGTCTTGGTATAAAATTAACCCATGATCCAAAAAGTCTTCCTTCTCGTGCTAAATTTGCAAGCATAGATTAATCCTCTGTACTCAACTTTGGATTCCAGTTCGGCTATAGTTCAGACAAATTCAATTATATAAATGAAATAATAAAATTACTTAATTTCCTTGATGTTGTCCCTATAATGTAAAGTTGTCAAACTGAGTGAAGCAAAAGATTAAATAGGCTGAATTATCAGACAGAATTATGGATGACTACATGATACGGATGCAAACAAAGTTGACGGGGAAACTTAAAATACACAGAGCTCTAATTATTTTGCTTTTAATTAATGTAAAGGTAAGAAATATCACAGAGTAGAGAAAACAACTCCAGTCTGACTATAAAGTAAATGTATAAAATATCTCACAAATGTGTAGTTCTAGGTATTAAATATGCATGTATGTATTTGCATGTATGTATGTATTTCTTTGAACACTGAATACTGTCTGATTTCTCTGTTATTTCCACAGATACCAGGTTTCTATAAGGGACTGAGCAGACCAAATAACATCCTAAGTTGGGCAGGGGAAGCTCTCACGTAATTAGGGAGATCGCATCAGTGTGAATAAGAATTTTCATTTGTTTTGAATTTATATTGATTGAAAATTGCTTTAAAAACCTTTCTTTCAAACAGCTTCCTCTTGTGAGATGTTTCCACATGTCAGCAATGAAGTATAGCTACTGTGTTCCAGTGACCATGAGCCCCCTGACTGTAGGGACCAGCAGCATCTCTTGGGTGGCCCAGTCTGGGAGGTTTGGGCCATGTGTCACGGGATGAAGCTGGAAGCATCTTTGGAGTGGGGCTATGAGCAGGCACCACTGCCCCTCTCACCTGCTGTGGTGTTCAGGAACACTGCAGAGCCCGTCTGCAACCAGCCTGGGGCAATTTATTAATGCTGGCTTGTTAATTTATTTATTTGTTTTGGCTTATCCTTGAAAGGTTACAGTATTTTATTTGCTGTATAGGAAAGATGACAGAAAAAGATGGGAAAGCAGCAAAACAGGGCAATTAGACCCTTCCTAAAGCCAAACAAGTGGGGAAAGGTGGTTGATACGGTGAGAGCCAGCAAGTCAACGAGATGCTCCTCAGAGCAATGTGATGCAGAGACAGAGCAATTGGAGAATAAGAAAACTGGCAGTGTGATTTTCAGCAAAGAAGGAAGATTTGGGGAGATTACAGGAATCAAAGTAAGTTATGGATGTTTTCTTGTACTAAGGTATGGGATTTTTTTTTTAATCCCTTTGTTTTCCTCATTCTTTATTACTGACAGAGTGTGTGCTTACACAAAGCTTTATACAGTTCAATGACTAATATGTGGTAGATACGTTGAAAGATATTCCTTTTGTCTTTTTAACCAGAAATTGACCTCATGGGAGTATTCGCCATAATGTCTATCAATAAAAAGGAGAAGTTGTGGACATATGGCAACAAAACATGATTGTCACTGAAAGAAATTACTATGTCAAGAAAATAACAAAACATACTGCTAGACACTTTGCACATACTTGTAACTCCAACAACTTAAATAAAGTAAAAACTATCAACCATACTTTCCTCCAGGTCCAAGTCTCTATTTTCACAAAACTGTTCCATTATTAAAACTGATCAGGGTATTGCTTTCCCTTGAGAATATATCTATTAAAACTATTTCATCCTATAAACTGTATTTCCATCAGGGTTTATTGAAAACACAATATTTTTGTCAGAAAGTGTTTTTGGTAAAAAAAAAAAAAGTTATTTTTCAGTAGCTCATAGAACTCAATGGAAAGAAAACACATTACTGGAAAAAAAAAATTCCTCATTCAGTTTTTAACTGGAACAAATAATCAAGAAATATAACAAGACTGAGATGTTAAGAAGGTACTGTTATAGGATGATTTCCAAATTGAAATACAACAACCTAAGGCCAGGCAAGGGTGACAAAATACCAAAACTTTGCAAATACAAGTGAAATTTACATTAAATTCATCCCACATTTGAAATCTGCTGTTTGGCTGTTTATGTTAATTTGTTTAAATTTAGCAGTTTCAAATGGATTAACGTGATCATGGAAAGAGGCACACAACATGCAGAGATCATGTAATAAAGTTAACTCTAAAAGGTAAATTATTTTATTGATTTTTTTCTTGAACATATAATTACAGATGGAAAAACAAATATTATATGGAAAATTAAAAAATATCTAGAAAGACAAAGGAAATTAAGGAACATACCTGACATACATCGTTAATGGAAGTGTAGATGAGTTGTAAGCATAAGCTTAAATTCTGTTACTAGTCAAGAATTAGAAGATAAAGAGTATATAACAAAATCCTCAAATGTTTTTGTAAGCTAAGACAGAAAACCTTATCTACAATAAAAACCTAAATGCTGGCTTGTGGACATTGTGCTATATACTGTAACAATGACACTCAGCAACCATTTCTGTCCTTTTATTTAAGCTATTATACAAAAATCGTTGCCCTCCCTGTAAACTTGGGGAACTGAAGGACAGCACAGTGGGGATGGCAAGATCAGTGAGCCAGATTTTTCTTTTCTTACTGTGTTAGGTTGTGACTCCCAGTGAGCCCGGAGGCAGCCCCAGTGCTGACAGAGGGGCTGCACAGTGATCAGGGAACATCGTGTCCCAAGCTCCGTGTTGTTAACCAGTTTTGTGTTTTACTGTGCTCCTGAGCATTCGCTGTCCTCCTAGGACCTCCCTTTCAAACCAGAGAGTGCATGAGTTTGTCTGCTTACATCTCTTTTTTTCTCCATTCCACATAAAATTCCTTTCACCTCAGATGGTCCAGCAGCTCAATATATCTCTTCTGCTACATAAGCAATCCCTCTGGTTGTCCTTTTAGTCCATCACTTTTTATTCTTGCAAAAGACTTAAATCCTTTTTATTCATTTTGAAAATTTCGCACTTTGTCAGTTATGACCTTTTGATCTGGTCACAGATTTTCAAACTTTTTTTTCATATCTATATCTATTTGTAAAAGGAGGAACCGTTAGTCTCAGCTTCAGCCAATACTGCTCATCACTCACATTTAAAGTTCCAACGGGACTGGGGGTCTCTCTTGCTTTAGCAGATTGTGCTGGTTTTGGCAGGGGTAGAGTTAATTTTCTTCACAGTGGCTACTATGGGGCTATGTTTTGGATTTGTGCTGAAAACAGTGTGGATAATTCAGGGATGTTTTCTTTAGTGCTGAGCAGTGCTTACACAGAGTCAAGGCCTTTTCTGCGCCTCACACCACCCCAGCAGCACGTAGGCTGGGGATACGCAAGAAGCTGGGAGGGGACACAGCCAGAACTGATGCCAGCTGACCAAAAGGATATTCCACACCATGTGATGTCATCATCAACAGTAAACTAGGAGGAAAGTTGGCCGGGGCAGCCACTGCTCTGGGACTGGCGGGGCATCCGTTTGTCTGTGCTGAGAAATTTTTTTTATTTGCATCACTTGTCTTTCTTGGGTTCTATTTCTCTCTGTTATTTTCCTTATCATTACAATATTATTATTATGATCATTATTATTATTACTATAAGAATAATCCTGAACAAACAAGACTGATAACAAACATGAATACCAGAATGTTAAACCAAAATACATAGCAATGACATCTTTTTTTCAGCACAGTTTGAAGCCTGTTACCTTGAGAGGTCGTGTTTTGCTCTAAATTTAGAACCAATTCTACTATGAACTGAAAAAATAACGTTCTGTTCTCCTCAGAGAACCCAGCTGAGTGCCCAAATGTAATGACTTATAAGGTGCCTTATGTCAAACTGTTGACTCCAGAGTGTTATGGATTTGAGCATCACCAAGTTGTCCAGTTACTACACTGCACACTGCAATGTCCTACACAATTACTGATTCTTTCCAAGCCAAGTCCCCCTACACCTTGTCATAAATTACAGCAGTCACTTACGGGGATTGTACACAGGAACTCACTGTCCAAATGACTTCAAAATCCAAAGGAAAAGAAAGGACAGAACAATTTCAGGAAAAGTTCACATGCCTTGTGACAATTAGCATTAAAGATAATGTCAATGTGCAGGATTTAAAGAAAAACAACCAAGGATATGTCTCTGTAGCATATGCTAGACTAATGCCACAGGACAAAACTGATCAGGTCTTACAAAATGTCACTTCACAATGAATTTTATTTACTGTTGTTGGCAATTATGCATGTAAAAATAGGCTATTTAGACAATAAGGATTTCTAAAGATGTGTCATATGTTCATGGTTAAATATGCTAAATGTCACATTAAAGCTGACATTGTTATGGCTCAAGGCAAAAACACAGTCAAGCTGCCCATGACCCAGATGTGGTATATGTCATCAAGCTGATTGTTTCTGTTTGACGGTAGTTTATCATGCATAATATTGTGTATCAAATGTCCTGCAAAAGCACTGCTTGCCATTAGAGAATTTTTCCTCCCCTTTTGGTATTCAGTTGTAGTTAAGTCTTGTTATAGCTGCTGACAGCCGTGGGGGATATGTTTCAGTTAGTGCTATCTTCCTTTTCATTGGGAAATAGGTATATATACATACATGTATTTATATTTTTTTATATATATAAGAGAAATAGAAGTAAATAAACTGGAATAAAATGGAATTACTGTGGAAGCATACTCCTCAGAGGAAATCAATAACATTACACTGTGTAACCTTACCATAGCAGGCAGACTTTCTGGAGAAGTTGTGAATGTGTGGGAAAGCTAAAATTTTTCATTAACGTCTTGTTAGACTGCTTATGGATCATCTGAAAGTGCTCTTTTGATGGCATTTTTCACCCACAGGCATTGGCATTGTCCTTTTATTAGTGGAGAAAAACAGTGCTTTTAAGAAATAAGTTTAAAGTTTAAAGAAATTTGTTTTTCTCAAAAGTAATTATTTTGATTCTTTTATTTGATTTCAACCTTTTATTTTGGCCTTTTTGTTTCCTCCCAATCTTCAGTAGCAGTTAACTCAGAAGTAACCTCTGGAGTAAACCATTCTGAGTGGTGATTTATAATATTTTAATTATCCTTAATAGATGCCTTTTAACACAGCTGAACCCACATTGCAGTTGTACTGGGAATCTGTACTTGCTGGCAGATAACATACTTTTTTCTGCCAGACAGATTTCTATCACCACTCATAACTTTTTTTCCATTAAGTGGGATATTTATAAACACTGTTTCAAGCATGTGTTTGCAGCATAAGTCATTATCAATTAATCTAGGAGTCATTCCAGTTCATCCTAGAAAATAAGCAGTTTTCATGTTTTTATTGTAGCTCTAGAAATTAATGATAAAAATAATAAAAAGGCTTGATTTGGATTGGAGAGAGACTTTGAGTAATGGTTGGTGTTACTCCCAGAGAAATCCCAAGAAGGATATTAAATATTATGTCATTAAATGCCTCTCTGTTCTCCACAGAAAGAAGCCAATGTGATTTTTAACTATATTCAGAACACCTATCTTCTTGTAGCAGAACAGCTCTAATTATGGCACTTCAAAGAGAGCAGAACAGAAACAGGTCTCTGCCTCTTTCTTCTCCTAACGGGGAGGCCCTTTTCCTCATTTGAGTGAAGAGCAGAGGCTACACTTGCTTTCCTGTTACTACTGTAACAACTTTGAAGGAGTTTTATGGGGTTTTTGCACCCTTTCATTGTTGTTTTAGTCTGAACCACAGTCTATTCCCTCCAGCCTAGGGCAAAAACAAGGCTGCCAAGTGATATAACCAGCCTCCGTTGGTGCTTTGATGGAGATGTTTGGATCAGAAGATAACCGCTTCCTGTAATCATGACCACTCCAACCATAATTTCTTTCACTAAACCAGAAATGAGCCCTCAAAAATATCAAAAGGAATGTTCCATAGTTACAGAATTAAATGACATTAAACACCTTTTTACCTATGTAGGAGGTAGAGGTAATTACCCATATTACCTTTTGCAATGGAAATCTTTTATTTGTTTGGCTTCCCCTACCCCTATCACATAAGGAATTTCAAATTTTGGAGCATTTGTTCCAAACTGGAAGCAAAAAGAAATGTTAAAATCCAATGGTCTTTCACAAAAGATTTTCCATCATCAATACACTGAGTGCTCTGTAGAGAGCTGGGAATTACAGCTCTGTTCTGGTTTGTCCCTTCAAATGACGAAGCAGAAAGGGAAAGCACAAGATCTATTTAGTCCCCTAGGGAGTGTATCTGCTGCTCAGAAGTTGCCACGATTGCCTGTGAGGAGAACTAAAGGAGATGGCTCTCGGTTTGAGGCATTCGCAGTGCTGCTGTCACAAGTCTCTGTCTATTTTTTTACAAGATGTAACCGTTCGGTTTTGTAGCTCTAATCTGAAATTTACTGTTATCAGTGGAATTAGACCCACTGAGGTTGGCCTTGGAAAGAGATATTTTGATTTTGATTCTCCTGTTCAGGTTACTT
Source organism: Syrrhaptes paradoxus (assembly GCA_013400615.1). Lineage (NCBI taxonomy): Eukaryota > Metazoa > Chordata > Aves > Pterocliformes > Pteroclidae > Syrrhaptes > Syrrhaptes paradoxus. Next base: position 58,342 of record VZTO01019382.1, read on the forward strand.
CTTGTTCCATTTTCACAGATTGTGTTGTGTTTAAAACAAAGCTCGTTGAGAGGTCTTCTTTTGTGTGTTCTTGCTGGAAAATGCCATTTCTTCTAAATCAGCTCTTTTTATGAGAATGAACAAGCTTCAACTTGGCACTAGGTTCTTGGCTATAGTGTTCTTGAAGGCATTTTGTGTTTTATTGATACTAATTCACATAGAGTGGGGAAAGAACACTGGTTGAAGCAATTGGCTCATGACAGTGCTGAGGTGAAGGCTCTGACTAGCCAGAAATACCAGAAAGATCTGTCTCTATCTCCGTTCCAGGATAAATATCCTTGCATTAGTTTTTTCAAAATCTTTGAAAAGTTTTGAGGGTTTCCCAAAGTTCTCAAAGGTAACCCTGCTTCTATTCTAGCTACACTCTCTCTCAGATGAAAATAAAACAAAAATTCAAAGATGCTTTTCATGCCACCTGTGCTCTTGCTTGCTGGAAGACAGTGCTATGGCACCCTCCTCTGCAAGATTTGCTTCTATTTGTCCAAGTTGCTATTGCTTCCAATAACCGGTTTTGGAACTGCCACATTTTCAGTCTTTAGAAAGTTCCCTGACTGAGTTTTCAACTACAAGTCCTGCTCTTTGCATACATTTTGAGATTAGTTATTTTACATACAAAGCCATGACAGTACATAAAACATCCCTAAGAATCTGAATCAGTTGTTAAGTGTGTCCTTCAGTCACTGCCATGTTAATGCAATACTCTGGTTGACTGAGCCATTTGACTTTGCAATCACACCCAGCACAACTTGAGCATAAATAGGGAGTTGTCTATGGCATAGAAATTCAAAAGTTTTCTCTCTAAATATTATTATTAACAATAATAATAATAATACATCACCACATAAAGGTTGAAAAAGTTAACACATTTGAACCAAAATTCTCATAGCACTTCCCTGTTGTTTTCTTAAATTTGCCCAAGATTCTGCACTTGTTGAATGTCTTCCTGTACAAAGTACAGACTAGAAAAAATAATTCCAGATTTTAACAAGAACTGTAAGACAGCCCTCTGCATTCTGTTCATCTCACTGCAGAGCAAGGTTCCCACCTTCCTCTGAATGTGTCCTGGTTTCTGCACAGACCGTTAACTTTCTTCACAGTAGCTAGTAAGAGGCTGTGTTTTGGGTCTGTGCTGAGGAGAAGGCTGTTAACATCCTGATGTTTATAGTTGCTGCCAGGACAGTCAAGGTCGTTTCAGCTTCTCTGCTCTGCCAGTGTCTGCAGGTGCAGGAGAAGCTGGGAGGGAGCACAACTCCAATTACAAGAGTCAACCCAAGGTTTAGGATTGAAACCCAAATTGGCCAATGCTATGTTCCATATCATGCATGCCATGCCCAGTATACGGATAGAAATCTGACCAGAAGTGCTCTCTCTCTTTCCAGGTTGGATCTCTCTCTGGATCACCCCTCTATCCGGCTTGTCTTGCTCTCTCGGTCAGCTCTCAGTCTTGGATTCTTGGGCTCTTATCTCCCTTTCTGAGACTGTGGCTCTCCCTGCTGTGGGATCATTAGCCAGGAACAGGCTGAGCCTGGGTCATCAGGTGATGGGCAGTATCACTATGTATCATTCATTTGTATATTTGTATATATTAATATTATCATCATTATTATTATTTTCAATACTATTGTAGCTTAGTTATTAAATTGTTCTTATCTCAACCCACAAGTCTCTTTTCCCTTTACTCCTTTAATTGTCTTCACCACCCCGGGAGGTGGGAGGGTGAGCGAGTGGTTGTTGTATTTTGCTAGCCAGGGATTCTGTAACAGAATGCAGCTTCTATTTACTGTAAAAAGGCTAGCCCACACCAATTCAATTTCTCTTCAGTTTCTAGTGTGTTCTTCCTTCCCATCAAAAGTATAGATAGGGTGTCTGGGGAGAACTAACCTCTTCTGGTAGCACTAGGTCATCTGTCTGGGTTGCAGCAGTGCTTTTAGGAGATTTTATGTAGTAGTTTTCACCCACTGATTCTGTAATACTGCAAAGATTAGGTGGTGTTTTATGGTTTGGAACCTAAGCCAGAGCAGCCCATTTATCTAAATGTATGAACAGACATTTTTCACACTTTTTAATCTTGGTCTAAGTGTAAGAAATAATAAAAGGTTCGAGAATAACGGTGTAAACTCTTTGCCCTCCATAGCTTTCATTTTACTCTACTATATCTTCTCCATCCATGCTTTTATGTCCTCTTAATCTTACAGACTCTGAAGGAAATTGTTTGTAGGAAAAATATTTCCTAGCAGTGATGATGGGTTACAAAAGAGAAGCTTTTTTTCAACTGCCATGAGGAGGTATAAAGTAAGAGAAATGCATCGAATTTTGCATTTCTTAAAAAAAAATTAAGTCAGGTAATTTGAAGGTAAGTCAACATAGGTTTTGATTTTTGATTCTGTTTTTGTACATAAATAGGCTTTTATGTTCCTTACTGGTTGCTAAATGTAATCTAAATGTAAAGGTGTTTTTCTTTTTCTCTTTTTATTAATTTTTTCTTTTCTTAGTGAAGTGATGTGGTACAGACCACAACAAACTGTACAAAACCCCAGTAGGAAGGCCAGTTCTTCAGAAATGCCAGTAATTGCAGAACAGATAGCATAACATGCAAATATTTCTGTGAATTTCAGCCACTTGCCAACCTTTGAGGCCTTTCAAAGAGAAATTAGCAGCCCTTTGAACTGTGTTGGCAAGGCTTTGCTCCTCAGATAGTAGCTGAGGTACTTTTCTTCCAATCAATCTGGTCCAGATCTTAGACATCATCACCTGTTTCATTAAACAGGATTTTTGTCTTTTCTAGAATACATGATAGCTATTAGGTTGTACACCATCACAACTTTAAGCAAGTTCTGCTTAGAAATCAGAAATCCTAACCTGTAGCAAATAAAGGTAAAAAGAAGGGTTGGTTTTGCACTCAGTTTTTAGTAAGCAATACAGAAGTCTGCTGCATGAAAGAAATCCATTTCCTTCTCTTCTCCTCCTCCCCAACGTTTGTTCTAGCTATAGAAGATTTGCAAAGGTAGAGTTGTTATCATTCAGAGTAAATTTTTTATAATGATCCCTGTGGAGACCAGTCAGGCAGTCAAGCTACCATGAGACTCATCTGGGATTGACAGCTTCCAGGAAATTTTTGGATTAGATGCTGCACATCCTTTGTGTGCAGAACTGAGGAGATTTCAACTCATGGTTTCAGCTCATTGTTGTCTGCTGATACGCATGAGCAACTGCCACCAGTTTCAATAGCACTTGCAGGTGCATAACTGCAGGGGAAATCCTGTCTTCTCCTGGCTATGCTACAGCACTGGGCTGGGCAGGAGACGTGGTCAGAAGAATAGGCTTTCTGCAATCTGCAGAAAAAATCTTCCGGATTGATATCACAACTAATATCCATCTTTGTTAAGAAATAGCTATCCAGCCATTTTTATTGAGAAATCAGCCTGTAAAGCTATCTGTTTGATCCTGAAAATGATTTATTGATCCTACCTCCTTCCTCCCATCTGTTTTTTATGCTTCTGATAGCCACTGTCATGTTATATGTTCCAGATATCAGTTCCAGGTTACAGCTATGCTTCAGTGACTATGGACTAGCCTACAAGAACTAGCAATACTGAGTATAACCAGCTCCCCTCCAGCTACTAACCAGCCATCCACAGCCAAGCAGCTTCTCTGAACATCAGCCAAGAGCCTCATGATGTTTGGCCATGCATCCAGGTTAAGCCAGAACCATATTCCATATTACTACCTGCTAAAAACTTAAAGCTTGGCTGTAGGCATCTACACTTGCAAGATTTCCGCTGCCATAATGTTTTGACAACAATAAAAACAAAATAAGGAGGCATCAGACGCCAGGCGCAGTGTGTGTACTCTGCCAACTCAGGTCCGTGCCAAGTGATGTGTGCTTCAAACCCGGCACAGAGGTGGTGAAGGAGGCAGGAAAGCCATGGAGAGAAAATAAAACCTTGTTGAATGAACTCAAATCAAAAGGCAAAGCCAGACTGTGAGGTCTGTGTCTTTCTCATTGGTCCCTAATATATGACATCATAAGGGATAGAAAGGAAAAATCCAATTGAATATATCAAGAGAACTTTAAAATGGCCATGGCACAGCATATTCAAACCAAGGAGGCCGTACTTTTTTCCTCCTCTATAGTAAACATAATTCAAGGCAGGTAAACTGAGCTATCCTGAGTCAGAGCGGAGTAATAAACAGAAGAATTAGATTTAAGTCTTTTTTTCCTGGTTCTATGAATTTGATATGTCTTTTTTTTGTTTAACTTTTTCATGTTTGTTGGTTGGAAAGGGGAAATTTACAGAAAAGGAAGCTGTGGAGTCTTTTTCTTGTAACTTTGCAAAGTTTCCAATACAAACAAAACCCCATTTACTGCAGAAATGCTCTTTCAAGGAAGACATTTGCTGTGAATTTCTGTAACTTAATTTTACACTGTTTTATATTTTCTGCCTCTAACATCTCTTTAGAAAAAAACAAAAGCAGAGTTTGGGAGCCTGACTGAATTCCAAGAGAAAGGGTTTCATTTATCTGTCACGTATTATGGTGACGACTGCAGATCTGCCTGGTTTTCAAAAATAACTCTCTCTTGTCAGTTCTATTGATAATTCCTACTTTTTTTTTTTACTTTGAAAGAAAAAATAATAACCTATGTTACTGTTTGTTATTGGTTTGGATTGTGTTTAACTGGATCTCACAAGCCACCAAAACAGCCATTGAGCAGAGCTGACATTTTCTTCCTTTTCTATCCATGTGAGGTTGTCAAGACATTGCAATGTTAACGGCTTTATTTTCCTAACACTCTATAGCAGTATAAGCATTTCTTTAAATTGCACAGTAGGAAAATTAATTTCAAAGATGTGACATGAATTTTGGGGCCAAATTGATGGACAACCTAATTTTCAAAGTTACTGACAAGGGCAGTTTGGGTTACTGAGCACCACTGCTAACCTACTCTGCGTTGTTTTAAGGGAGCACTCAAAACTGATAGACATTTTTAAAAGCTGAGACCATTTGGGCTACAATCCACAAGTACTTTCCCTTGGCTGTCAGACTCTTGGTATAGCGATTACCTTCACTGGGGTTTTTTTTTACTGCATGTTTATAATAGAAATTTACCAGACACCTCACTCCAAAACACTGCAACAAATATTGATCTAATTTTAATTCAAAATGTAATCATGTGTGATGGCCACAGAGCAAACAGACGGACCTGAAGAAGATACAGTTGCTTAGTGATGGCTGCTTCAGCTTTTTCTCCCTCCTTCATGCTTCCTTTTTTTAAGGTAGGAAACAAGGTTACAGCATTGGTGGATGAGGGAAGAGCAACTGGTGACAACTGCCTGGACTTATGCAAACCGTTTGACACTCTCCTGCACAACATCCTTGTCTCTAAATTGGAGAGATGTGGATTTGACAGTTGGAACACTCAGTGGATAAGGAATTAGCCAATTCAACCAAAAAGTTGAAGTCAATAGCTCGATGTCCAAGTGGAGACCAGTGACAAGTGGCATTCCTTATGGGTCAGTGCTGGGACCAGTGCTGTTTAACATCTTTGTTGGCGACATGGACAGTGGGATGGAGTGCACCCTCAACAAGTTTGCTGATGACACCAAGCTGTGTGGTGCAGTCGATATGCTGGAGGGAAGGGATGCCATCCAGAGGGACCTGGACAGGCTTGAGAGGTGTGCCCTTGCAAACCTCATGAAGTTCAACAAGGCCAAATGCAAGGTCCTGCACGTGGGTTGGGGCAATCCCAAGCACAAATACAGGCTGAGTGGAGAATGGATAGAAAGCAGCTTTGAGGAGAAGGACTTGGGGGTGTTAGTTGATGAGAAGCTCAACATGAGCCGCCAATGTGTGCCTGCAGACCAGAAATCCAACTGTATCCTAGGCTGCACCAAGAGAAGAGTGACCAGCAAGCAGGTCAAGACAAGTAATTCTGCCCCTCTGCTCTGCTCTCGTGAGAGCCGACCTGGAATACTGTATCCATCTCTGGAGTCCCCAGCATCAGAAGGACATGGACCTGTTAGAGAAAATCCAGAGGAGAGCCACAGAGATGGTCAGAGGGCTGGAGCACCTCCCATATGAGAACAGGCTGAGAGAGTTGGCCTTGTTTAACCTAGTGAAGGGAACGCTCCAGGGAGACCTTATAGCAGCCTTCCAGTATTTCAGGGGAGCCTACAGGAGAGATGGGGGGGACTTTTTATCAGGGAGTGTAGTGACAGGACAATGGATAATGGCTTTGAGCTGAAAGAGGGTAGATTTAGGTTAGATATTAGGAAGAAATTTTCTACTCTGAGGA
>VZTO01019382.1:69960-86730 GCA_013400615.1 Syrrhaptes paradoxus
CTGTATTTGTGCTTGGGATTGCCTCGACCCACGTGCAGGACCTTGCACTTGGCCTTGTTAAACTTGATGAGGTTTGCATGGGCTCACCTCTCCAGCCTGTCCAGGTCCCTCTGTATGGCATCCCTTCCCTCCAGCGTGTCCACCACACCACACAGCTTGGTGTCATCAGCAAATTTGCTGAGAGTGCGCTTGATCCCGCTGTCCATGTCACCAAAGAAGATGTTAAACAGCACTTGTCCCTGTACTTACCCCTGAGGAAAGCCACTCGTCACTGTTCTCCTCTTGGACCTGTTGACTTCAACTCTTGGAGTGTGACCATCCAGCTAATTCCTTGTCCACTGGGTGTTCCAACTGTCAAATCCACATCTCTCCAATTTAGAGACAAGAATGTTGTGCAGGAGAGTGTCAAATGCTTTGCGCAAGTGCAGGCAGATGATGTCAGCTGCCATTCCCTTATGAAATAATTGGAAGTTAATTTTCTCTGACGAAAAGAAAATCCTCAGGGAGACAGATGTATTGGAAAATGGAAGTGATGCAGTGCTTTGCTTCAGGCATTACTTGCACAGTCTGTACTACGCCTTCCTCAAAACACTGGAGAATGAGAAGAGAAATGCACCAGGAAATAATCAATGGGGCAGTAACAGCTGGTGTGTTGAGTAGCTGGATCAAGGGAAATGCTGATTTCTCCACTGCAGTGGGCTGTGGGCAACACTCTACTAACAACAATATGTTGTTCTCCAGTTCATTGATAGTCCAGACACTGGGAGATCAAGCCCTATGCAGGATTAGCATAAACAGGACAAACTCTGGCATTGCAAATGCACAGAAAAATATGACAATAACTAAACTGCCTTGCAATGGTCATTTTTTTTTCTGCTCTCGCTTATTTACTTCTGCAGGTTTTTGTTTCTATCTTGACATCAGGATCTTTAAATCATTCTTTTAGATACTTGATATGGCTCTCTTTCAAAATATTTTATATTATTATCTTTCAAAATATTTTGTGTTTAGAACTTGAATTCCATGGGAAACAAGTGTTTGTGATACCACCCAGACTCAAATTCAAATGCTTTAATATAGTGCTACAAATTCCAAAGACCTGCTGCACTTTCACAAAGCATTTTGTGGTTTTTTTTTTAATTATTTTGAAGAATAGAAAACATCTGCCATCTATTTTAAGTGTCACATTCAACTTCTGTATATTTACTAATGTTTTCCATGAAGAAAAGTTTTTTTTCATTTTTCTGAGTGACACAAACTGCCAACTAGACATCATACTGTTCTATGTGTTCCCAATATTGGCATCTAAAAACTGTATATGAATTTATGTCCAAATTTATATGCACATGAGCAAAGGGCTACATTAAAATCATTAAAATGCCAGTCATCACTCCAACAGCAGACACTTTGGAAATGTTTGTGAATCATTCCGGCACATTAAGGAAATTGTTTAAGTGGAAATAGCCTAATAAATCAAAAGACTCACTCTCTCTCAAACAATATATGTACATATATATATTTAACTTGGGATTTTTTCCAGTGTGTTTTATCACCACACATATTCCTCCTCCTCTTTGGAACTGACTTTTTTCCAGTTTGAGATCCCAATCAGCTATCCCTGAGCAAAAAAAAAAATCACTCCCAAGACATCAGGTCTTTCGTCAGTTTACTTACTTCACTTATTATGTGATAGCTTCTGCAAAATTTAAACGAGCACGTTTACCTGTGAATTGCTCAATAAACTGTCTCTGCACAAAAAAAAACCATTTCCTTTGAGCCCCACCATTGTGTCGCTGTGTCAAACACAACAATGACAAAAGATCTAGAGGATACAGCAAAGCAGTGAGTTCAGGAAGATGTAGTGGTAACAGGTAAGTAAATAAATGAAAAAGCAGCCCTTGGTGAGATTTTCACACACTTTCATTTTGGTCAGGTGCTGTGCTTCTGCTCAAGAATTTTATCTCCTCTCATTTGGCCAGGGAGAGACCATTCACAACTCATATCAAAGTTCACCTAAACTCCCTCCTCCTCACCTCACTAGCCCTGGGAGGCTATCACGATACTGCTCAAGTAAACTTGGCTCTAGCAGTAGCTCATATGGAAAGCTGTGATTCCTTATGTGCTAAATTTCAGTTAAAATTTTTAACAAAGGTAACTCTTCCAATTTTTCATTCTGCAAAAGATTGTGGGCCAGACAAATATTTAATTACTCTAAATAAAGGTTCTTTCATTCTGGAACTGACATGACGATGTATTATTAGTATTCTAGTATTTTCTTTATGCTAGCTGTTAATTTGAAGTCATGACAGGAAAAATGCTACACAGAGAAGCAGCTCAGATTTGTTTTTCCTCTTCCTTTTTTAGACTTAGACAGAACTTGCATCCTTTTGCTGCAGAACTTAATTCCTTCATGTAATGCAGAGACTTTCAGGAACTCTTTATCAGAGTGGGTTACTGAAAACAGAATGTCAATACCACAGCCCACAGGGCTCTGCACTAGTGCAGTCTACTCTCTCACTGTCATTTTCCCCTGCACCTGATGGGCAGACATGGAGAAAGTGACTGAAGCTTTCAGAGGAACCTAGATTGCTGTTACCTCAAAAGCTCAGTAACATAGGCTGGGATGAAGCTTATAAGAAGTTAATTGCCTTAGTTTTTGAACATGGCCTTCTGGGATCTCAATGAAGATCATTTTCCTTCATTGTTGTATTCCAGCTATTTTGCTTACTGTTAATTAAATAATAGCTATATTGGGCATGCAGCTATACAGCAATGCTTGACAAGCCATAACTCTTTCCCTTGACCTTGGAAGAACATCTTGAAGGTTCAGCTTTTCTGCTCTTAGACTTCATTTGCACCAATAGTTTTCTCTTTGGTGGTGAAGTCTTTATACTTTAATCTCCAGCCAGCCTCCAAACATCAGCATTATCAGAGTAAATCACCAAACCACACACTACAAAAGAAACAGTGGAGTTAGTTCTGATTTAGTGGTGCCACTCCCTGCACATACCAAGGGAACTGAAAAAAATATTGCCATACTAGTCCTGTCAACTAACAGCAAGAGATTAAAAGCTAGTCTTTCCTCCCTCACTGGAGAAAAAATCTTAGAAGTCTGACCAAAACCTCACCGAACAGGCAAAAAGTCAAAAATATTAAACAAAATTCTGAATTCTAACCCACTTCTTCTGTGTGATAAAGCTCAAGAGACTGTTCTAATGTGTCAGGCATTTTTGAGCTTCTGGAGAGGTGAGCATCACGATGCGGTACAGCACAGTACAATACCATCCCTCAGCTGTCTCTGTCTTCACCACAGCTGCAAGACAAAGCGACTTTTTATTTATGAGGTTATTTATGTAAGCTACCTGTGCCAGCTGGAGTTTCCCCAGGGCAATTATGATTTCTCCTTTATGTCACCTGTGACCAGGAACTCATACAGGTGTAATTCAGGAAAGAACTCTCAGGCAATCCTCTCTGAGGCCCCAATCCAGCCAGGCACTCTGTATTGAAGTGAACATTGGACTTTAATCAGGAAAGTTTAGCAAGTACTGGCTGGTGAGTAAAAACTCCACTAGTAGTTTGTACTGATAACTCTAGCCCCAACACATCAAAAACGGAAACATTTCTGCCATAGAATTTGTGCCAACGTGTTTCAAACCAGCCTTGCAGAAAACTGCCACAATAACAACAGGAAACAAAAGCCCACTGTCTGCCCTCCTCCAGATTTTTAAGACTTCAATATATCTACAATGAAGCAAACTGGTCGCTCACTCTCCTTTGCCAAATGTGCCAAACACAAAATATTTCCAAATATACACACAGTTCAGTCGTTCCTCAACACAAGAACCGTAAGGTAATCTAATGTGGGACTTTAAACTGCCAGCAAGAAAGAAGTGTTAAAGAAGTGTGACTGAAAATACCATAATTCTAGCCTGGATTTTCATTGAAATAACACCTTTGGTAGTTTTCAGTAAAGCTGCACAGAGAGCATATTCCTCTTTCTGTTCTCCTGTCCCACAAGCAGACACAACATTGCTAGCACTTTTGCTTTTCCTTCTTTTGTCTTTAGCAGCGCTCTGCACAAAAGATGGGATCTAACATCCTTAAAGGTGAGCAGCCAATCCAACATGTCTTAAATCAGATCTTTCATGAACAAACCCAGAAGAGAAATGGCTTAGAAACAGGATACAATGGTATAAAAGATACCACTATAGCATTTTCTTCTTTCTTTCTTCTTTCTTCTCTGGACAGGGGCTGTTCTGTGTGTAAAAAGCCATTTTCTGTGCAGAAGCCGCCAAGATGATCTGGCTGTAAGCTAATAAAATGATTGCAAAGGAAAGTTTTAGATTGTCCTTTTGACTAAGTTGAAAGACTGCACACATTTTCCACCATGGTTTGTTTATGATGTAAATAATGGCTTAAACATTGTTCTGCACTGAAAATAGTCCAGCTACCCATAATCTGGCATTGATTTTCAATGCATGTTTTGCAGCTTTTAAATACATTCTTGGCAAGAAAGTTCGAAATTTTAGACTATGATATTAAAATCTGCAACTGGACTTGAGTGTGGAAACATTTTTCCAGGTCTTCAGTCTGCTCCTTTTTAGGAAACTCCATTTTGGTCCTGGATGCATGAGAAAGTTGCATTTGAGCCAACAGGGAGTGCAAAGTGCACCACAGCTCCAGCAGCGTTGCTTTTCTGAAACCATTTCTGAACAACAGGAGAGCCTTGGGCTTGGTGCGGCAGTGTGCAATTTTGTATTTACTCTCCAAATTTATGAACAAATTATCACACCATGTAGTTTTGGAATTCTGGAAGATTTTTTAACACATTGTAAAATATCTGAAGTGCTTAAAATACCCAACCCTCATTTTTTTCCGTTCAATGCAATCTCTTCATACTTGTGCCTATTCAATAAAATCAATACACAAAAAGCAAAAAGAAAAGCACTTATCTGCTTCCAATGATGACTAAAGTTGTTAATACTTTGAATACTCCTGAATTACAACCATTAAGGTTTTAAGTGGCAGACTTATCACTTCACTGTTGCTTAACTTAGCACGGGTTTCAGACATCCAGAGTAAATTATGGCTTATTTAAAGAGTATCTTTCATTTATACCTGTTAAGAATAAAGATCCAGACACACACCCACCACCACACTAAATTACACTTCTTTGGGAGAAAAAAAACAAAACAAAACAAAAAAAACCCACCCTAAATATATATCTGAAAATAATTGTGCTATAATATTATCGCATTTCCCTCTCTCAAGATGCTTAATATGCCATCGTGAATTCTCCATGAATTAATTTGTTTACACAGAGTTTGGACATAATAAGGTTCAAAGATGCAAGAACAGAGTCCTGAAAAATCTGAGAGAAGATATTTTATTTCTGTTTGAAACATAATCCTGATGTGGTGTGTCAGCCTTTTCATTAAAAAACTTTGTGTGTATCTTATTGAAAGCCAATATACTGTAATACCAAAAAGAGAGTAACTATTAAAACCGGAGCCTTTGCAAGTGTTGTATGGGAGTTATAAAATTAAAAAAATAATTCCAGCCCAATAAGTGCAATATTATTGCTCTTTTGAAGCAGCATATAAAGTAGATGCTAAAGGCAGCCCACCCTGAGAGCAGTGGAAGGGGAAGACGCAAGGCTTACCCATCAGCATGACATTCATTTGGATTTTTCTTTAGCCTGTAAATTAACATTCGGGTGCTTTTTTTGATCCAGAGGTGGCTGACTGAAAGATTTCTGTAGACTTCATTAACCTTTACATTTAGTTCTTAAGAAAGAGAAAGTTTTGCCAGAAGGTGAGAAGCTTATTGTTTTTTTTCCTCTCTCTTGCTCTGTGTCCAAGGTTCAGCTCTGCAGCAGTAGACTGAAATAGACTGAAAGCCTGAGTTTCATTTCCAGTTGATGCAATTTTTTATTTGAGTGGTTTTCCATCAGCAGGTAACTTTGTCCCACCATCTCTTTCTACAATAGCTTTGACTCAGCATTGCCTCATTTGACCTCATGGTCAAAGTGCATGTGGCTTCACTCAGTAAATGTAAATGCCAGGGATGGACGACGTCTTTGGATACCTCCTGGTATCGAACCAGAGCAGGGCTCAGACTGAAGCTCTCTGGCCATAAGCACTACTTGCATGTTGCCTCACCCACTGGTGTGGACCTGGAGTGGGGCTGCTGGCTCAGGAGACAAAGAGCTCAGACACAGGAAGACTTGGGAGCCCTCACCCCACCTCTGCTCCCACAGACACTATAAAGGGGCCCGTGTAGCCTGGCACAGGGGGCTTGTCCCCATGCTTGGGCACTCTTGCCAAAACCAGTGTCTCAACATGCAAAGGAGGGAAATTTGTACTGAGTGGGTGATACCACCAACACAGGCTTTTCTCCGCCAGAGACCAATGTCAAGAAATACCTCACCCTTACTCAGAGATGACCTCAGGAGATTGTAGCTTAATTTTGCTTCCATCTTGAGATGGACTGCAAATTTAAGTTATAAAGTGTTCAAGATGTTAAATGAAGTTTCAGTTTGGGTTAGCTGCATAAGGGGGGAAAAAGGGATAATTTAGCATTTAGAAAAAAAGCTTGTCAAGTTTTGTTTCCTTCTGCCAACATTAGCCAGGAAGGTTTGGATCTTGCTTGTATGCAGAGTCTGGGGAGAAAGGAGGGTGGAAAGGTTCCACATTTGGCCTTTCTTAGCATGCTGAAAATCAGTAATGGATCACTCAGACAATTTCCTTCTCTTTGAAACTATTGTGCTCCGCTGGGCAGATGTACAATACTAGTGCGAGCACTGAGAAATATGATAATAGACCTGTGGGATTCTATGTATTCCATGAGCTTTATGGATGCTTTCCCATAAATACCAGATAGACAGTTGCATTCTAAACTGATTGTGTGCATTGGTTTTAATTTACTCCCTCCTACTTCACTCCATTCATCTCCTGCTCCTGTTGCTCTCTAAGTCTGACAACTTCTGTTCAGTCTCCATATTTCTCCTCTACACTTTTTGTGCATGATTGGATTACTGTTTCTTTCAAGCATTTTAATACTTTTCTAGTTCTTTCTTCTCATCCTGTTATAATTCCCTAGATTTGGTTTCATTCTGCGTGTTCCTCCAGCATTTGATTTCCTAGTTGGTAGTTTTCTTTGCGTCTCTCTGTTTCTTCTGCCCAAGCACTTGACACTGCCTGTTCCTCCAAAGGCTGATCCCTCATGCTGAGTTTTATTCCAACATCTTTTCTCCTTAATCACTGCCTTACCACAGTGTGTGCAATAGTTTCCAAGTGACTCTCAGAATTTGTAAAGAGGTAGCTTTCCTTCAAAATTACATCACACCTGGATTTGAACTTCTGCGGAGTGCCACCTCTTCTAATACCAGGGGGAGGAAGGATAGAAGTTTATTTTGAATGGAAACCATACTATTTGAACTGCACCAGATTTCTTGGAAAGTATAACCAGCTAATATCTGTGAAATGCTTCCAGCGTTAAGAAAGAATGCCAAAACTGAGAAGCATGAGATGAACATGAACAGATTTGGAGCTGCCCTGTAGTAATTACGAATGCTGAATGCTGACCTGCTTGTTGGAATGATTACTGTGTAGAGAGATTGGTTACGTTTACTACCACGAAAGAAACAGCTACAATAGAAAAAAACCAGGGACAAGTTAGTCACTTTTCTCTGGACAGTGGAAGATTATTCAGAGACAATAACAGGACAAAAAAAAAATAAATCTGGGTATCAAGGGAGAGTAGTGGTTTTAAAAGCAGCGTGTTCTCAAGGAAGAGAATTGCCCTGGGAACCAGACCGAGACAAAGGCACTCCTCGGTTGTCTGAAGAAGTGAAACCCGAATGGCCATCCCGGATCTATTCAGGACCCCACTGTGATTAAAAAGCGCTAAAACTTTAATCAAGCAAGTAGACTGTTGAATTAAAACTAAGTGCATGTGTCTGCAGGTCCAGGGGGTTATTTTGCAGTGATTTTTGTGATTTTTGTCTGAGCCGATTCAAGAGCAAAATCTCATAGCTTCAGTTGACTTATTCCTCTGAATATCTCAAATATTCCAAAGTTCCCTAAAGTGGTTTTAACATTCCATTTAAGCTTTCTTATTGGTGTAGAATGGCCAGTGTCTTTCCCATATGAAATTTCCCTTAAACACTCAATCTCAGGCAAAGAATTTCTGTGTTCATGCCAATAGTCCCTCTCCATGGACAGAGCAAGACAACAAGAACAAAAAAAACAGCCATTGGAAAAAAAAGTTTTTTTCAAAATTATTATTAAAGAACAGTTAACAGAGCACAGATAAGCCATGTGAGCATACTCCAGCCAAAGAGTTATGCATATTTTTCAGATTTTTAATGCTTTCTCTGATGAACCTTAAAAATCCTGGTTCTCCATTAACATCCAGCCTTTGAGTCAGCAATCAAGAGGGAATAATTCAGAACTGACATCACAGGCAACTTCACAGTTTAATGTCAGCAGTTGACAGGGAAAGGAGAGACATGCATCAGGTTTTCATCAAACTGTGTTTAGAACTTATCTTGGGTTTCTAAACAAAGGTCTGACCAGTCCCACATTTGGCACCAAGTGCAGCCTTTCACAGCCTGCCCTGGAAGGGATTTTTATCACTTGATTTCTTCCTTGTCAGATGCCACAACCATTTTTAGGTGAATATTTTAATCTGACCTTCTAATCTCCAAGTGTGTTACATGCCAAAGAATAATAAGATAGGGGCAAGTATGTTACAAAATAGATTATTTCATTGAAAATCAGGATCCCTTGCCAAATTTCACATGTTCTGCAATATGCCAAAAATATCAGACAAGCAGGCGTCAGTGTGATTAATTTCACTGCTATTTCGTTTTCTCCCTAAAAGTGACCGCTGCCATACAGAAACATACACTTTACACATGTTAACTGAAGTATTTGTCAACAAATTACATTCCTTTCTCCATCAGCTGGTCTTTTGTCAGTCATCTTGAGCTATTATACAAGTACTGGTATCAGAGGAGTGCTTTGCTTTTACATCTCCATCCATGCCAAACTGAAATGGGTAAAGAAGATTCACAGTAGAAGGGTTTTTATTTGGAAAAGATCTAGTGCACAGATTTTAGTTCACTGGATCAAAACCCCCTTAAGTATACCTTGAATCTAGAGTCACTTTGAATGTTTCTAGTTTGTGGATCTTTTCTCTAGGATCTTACCTGCAAATTATGACTAATAATTCATACAAGAAGAGATTTTCATATCCAGTCTCTGCCCACGGGTATAGAGCTGTGAATGTCACTGATGCCAGGCAGAGTTTCATCTACATTCCACAGAATGAAGTGTAAGCTCACTGACATCTCAGGACAAGTTTAAGTATCAACATCAAACTGGGAGAAATCTCAGGTCCAGAATAAAGGTTTGAAGCATGTATGGAACTGCTTTTTCTTCCGCAGTACAAAGAACATCTTTTTTTTCCAGAGCAGTAAGTATAATCCTATCTTCTATTTGAAGCATGCAGTTTATTATCCCACTTTTTCACTTATGTTTTTCTATAAGGTCTCTTAATCCATTTCACTGGAAAGGGGATTTAGAAGTGCAGCACATATCAGATTTCCTGAGAGACAGACGGACAGATTTCCCATTTTTTTTTCTTTTATTAGTGAATATAAAGCTATTTCTTTTTGAAATGTTTCATAAGTGGGAGCTGAATGAAAAGGAAATTTCCTTTTTTTCCAACTACTGTACAGAACCCTGTGTCTACAAGTGTGCTGGAGAAAGATCAGAGGAATACTCAGGTAGTGTCATGCATATGTACAACATTTCTAATTGGTTAATCATACATTATGCAAACCTGTCAAATATAATGTTAAAATGTACAACAGAGTTTAAAAAAGGATGAATTATTATTAATCCTTTTGAGATTCCTGAAGCAGGTAAAAGATGACTGAATTAATCCTCCTGAAGATTACGTAAGACAGGCAGTTCTCACTTTGAAAGACATGAATCATTATTTTGTACAAGGGCTTCTCAGTTTGAACCTTCAGTAACAAATGTCCTAGATGGATTCTCAAGAGATATCAAGACTCTAGAAATTACAACGTCAGATAGAGCTGTGTATGTTGTTCTCTTGTGAACAGGAAAGCAAAGAAACAGCCTTTGTGACTACAGCAATATGCACACAAAAAACTGACGGAATTGGAATTCTGAAGGAAAATACTGACCTAAATGGATTTTCTGACATCAGGCAAGGACTCTGACATGTCCCAGCTGAGAAGTCAGGCCTCCCAACTCCACACCTTAACTGTGAAAACCTAATTTAGCCTATCCTACACTATATTCTAGGGCTCAGCCACTTCTGTATTGGTCACAGCTTCTTCAGAATAGTCCCTCCAGATGCTACGTGGTGCTTTACTGAAAATATTAGTGTTTCCCATGTAGCTGCATTTTTTCCCCTTCTTTATATGCGGTGGTCTTGATTCTTGCAATAGCTGTACTGCAACTTCATCAGCTGGTGGCTCACGGAAAATGTTTCAGATCCGTACTCCAAGAAGAACACGAATGAAACCCCATTATCTTTGGCCTCAAGGTGCTGCCTCTGCACATGTGGAAGTAGGAAATGAAAACAGCAGTCTCTAGAGAAATCTTGCCAATCTGATTCTGCCTCCTGTGGAGGACAATCCTCTAGCAACGTGAAAGTTTCAGGTTACTGAGGTAGAGGGAGGAGGACGGAAGGTGGAAGAATTTATTTCACCTCTTCTTGAAAATTTCCTGTGACTCCGGGAAGTCGTTGCAAATTTAGAGTTCATAAATCTTCAGCCGCACTTGCTAGTGCCTCCCGTAATTTTGAATACTTCAGAATCGTCACCAAACAGCAGCACATCTGACAGCTTTGATAGGAGAAACCAATCCTTCAGTCCTACCACAAAATAATTTCAGAGGAAATGAGACTAGAACTAAATTCTGTACAACACCACAGCAAACCTACTCCTGCTTGGCCACAGTTGGGAAGTATCTGCATTCACAGCGCTCTCAGGCCAGGATGGTCAGCTGTTCCAGGGCTGCAACTCATACCAAAAATATTCATAGGACTGCAAAGCTGAAAGCCCCTGGATACATACTACATACCTTAAAAAGCTCAAAATGGGGGAACTCTGGGAGAAATTAATTGGCAAGAAGTGAAAGTGGTTCTACAGGTGTCCTCCACAGCTCACTGAGCAAGCATCTGTGTCCCGGCGCGGTTTGGGAACTGTGTTTCAGATGCCTTTTAGGCTTGCTTCCTCCCCTAGCCCTCCTTCCAGGAACACAAGGCACTCCCCGTGAGGAACCGCTCAGAAAGAGCTCGAGTGCAATGTGAGTTTCAAGAGCTATAATTTAGCCACATGTTCAGGTGTAGGCACTGCAGAAAAAAAGGGACTTCTGATTACACAAATGGAAGGGCTGAATGCAAATGATGAAGGCTGCTGTTTGCTTCATCATGAGGTCTTAAATCCAGTCCCCCAGAGAACCTGCTTGACTTTTGCAGAATCTTCTGCACTGCAGGGTTTGGGCAGATCCTCTGCATGGTAGTCCACAAAGTATTTCCACCTTTAGCTCCAGTCAGAGCAGCAGCTGAGCTGGAATAGTGCCATGCTCTTGCAGATGGGCAGGAAAAAATCAAAAATCAAAAGAAAGGCCAAAAGCAACTTTTGTTTTTTTTATAACATTGTGCTTGTGCACTATATGATTAATGACCTTAGAAGTTTCAGAGCAGAGTTCAGGACAAGCTTAATTTAAATGTAGTTCACAGTTCAACATAATTAGTAGGAAACAATGAAGAGATTCCTGGTGTGAAATTCAGGGACTTGGACTCTTTTTGCATCACATCACTGGATCACCTGTTTATAATTTGAAGTATAACAACCTGATGACATTTTGATGTCTCTGTAGTTATTTGGGGACTTTTTATAGCTCACAGGAATTCTGCCTAATCTTTTTCTCCAGTATACAGAAAGATTCTCTGCTATGATACATTCCTGAGCCTCTGCTTCAGCAAAGGCTTTAACACTTGCTTTGGAATAAGACAATACTGAAAGGCTTTGCCTTACAACTTGCATGTTAGCTCACATTTTAAAACAAAGCTAGTTTTCAGATTACTTCAGATGATACACGCTGCCCAGTGTTGGTTTTACACTAAAAATCTCTATGCTTTTTTATCTGGGAGGAGTATTCTACTTGAGAAGGAGACTTTGGTCTTGTTGAGCCTATTCTTTCTTTCTCTATTTTTATTTTTTAATTTTACCCTTTGATGACTTGGAATACTGATATTTGGAAATTTTTCCATAGCTCTTGGGGAAGGAAATAGGAAGAAGCAACACACACTGGGTTGGAGCCTATATGACCTAGTTTTAAGCTGCAGCATATTCATTATCAAATTACAACTCCTGTAAAGCATAGTCTGTGAGAGCGATGGCAGACTAGCATTTAACAGGATGAAGACAACATGTACAGCTGTAAAAAACCACTAAACTAAAGCTGTATGTCAAACCGGGCTGCACAAAGACTTTCAGTGCTTACAGTTTCTTTGTTTTAACTCTAAGGTTACTAACTTAGCTTTGGCGTCCAAATAATTAAAACCTACTGTAATTATCCTCGTTAACTATAGCCTCTAATATAAAATTTGCTTGGCTTCAAAAGATGGTAATGTAATTAGGGCAGAGTGTGATGGACATGTAGTACTTTGCTTCCAGGCACCTTGGAGGAACTAATATATGTTTGTACTCATTTTTTGCCCTGGTTGGGTCTTATTCCACTTCCTTTGTGGTTGCCTTGCATGGGCCCATGACAACAATCAATGGTAAAGGCAGACTACATACAATTAAATCAGCTGCAGACATACAATGTAAAAAATAGACATCAGTAATGTACACCATGAAAACAGTTCTCTGGGGAGGGTGTTCATGTCACCCCATCCCTCTCTTTTTTTTCCTCTCCTCATTTCCCCAGAGAACAACTACATTTAAGAATAATCCCCTGTCTCAGAGTATTTGAACAGAGAAAATTAAATTAGATTCTGCCCTGGCTGCAGTTTCTAACATTATTGTGAAATGCTTAATGAAGGCTGCTCGGAACTCCTTCACACATCTTCTTAAATAAAAGTCCATGGTTTCCAGCTCCTAGCCACAATAGCTAAGAAATGTCTATTAGCAAAAATGCCTTATTCAGATAATTAACAAAACTGAAATATTAGCTACAGATAATTACTATAGTGGTTCATATTAGAATGGAGGGTTCCCATGTTACAGACTTACAAACTGGGAAATACTCATTGATCCTCATGGCTTTTTGCTCTGTCATAACTCTAGGTTGTGAGGGGAGAGGATGGGTAGACAGAGGCTTACGAAAGCCCTTAGCAACTGAGCCAGTTGCCAGGACAAGAGTCTATTGTTATCAAATAGTCTTTCATGAGTCCTGATCTCATGAAGACTATGAGATAAAAAGGGATATCAGGCAAGAATTTTTTTCTTAAGATTTTTTTAAAATGACATTTGTGTAAATTTTATCCACCAGAAAGGCAAGAACATTGAAGAACAAATACATAAATCCTGGATTTTAGCAATAAAATTACAGGATCCTGAAGAGTGCTAGGCTGTATGTCAGCATTAATCCAGACCATTGCATAAGTAGAAGAAGAAATGGTGACAGACCCAAAGGCCACCGAAATCACAGGCAAATATTCTGCTGATTTCAAGGTAATAAGGATAATGTAGAAGTGCCCTCCTTAACCAAATTTTAGTTTTGTTATCACTCCAGCCTTTTAGCACCAATTTGTCCACCCATATTTATTTTAAATAAAATATAAACATATTGTCCAAAATTGCATGTTAACAGATACTAAAAGGAAACCAAATCAACAGTTTATCTTACTCTGACCTTACAACCAAAATAACTGAGAATCCTTTTCACATTGGCACTAGCCATTCATATTTCCATCCACACCAGTTATTGTCATATGATTTTACTCATAGACTAAGTAACAGACTCTATCAGTTATTAAAACACAGCAGAGCTAGAACTCTTAGCAGCATAGTATAACTCAGTCTGAGATACTGCTAACAATTCTGCACTACTTGACCTGTTTGGTCTGGACATACCTTAGGTTATCTAAGAATCATTTAGGTTGGAAAGGACCTTTAAGATCATCGAGTGCAACCATTAACCTAACACTGCNAGTGCCTGCAATCTGGTCCTGGAGTAATTTAGGGGGGCTATGCTTCTGTACACCATAGATGTGGGCTGTTGTTTAAGGTGCTTGAGCATTATTCTAAGATGTTTAAGCACTCAAAATGAACAGAAAAAAAATAGCCAAGGATTTTACTTTGATTGTAGGTTTTCCTGTGTGCTTTAGTCTGATCTTATTTGATTCACCAGTAATTAAATATGGGAAAAGTCAATATAAGCTAAACAAAAGTAAAATACTATCTGGACCATTCTTCTTGGATTTGCATTCTATATTCACAGACTAAGTTGAAAATCACCTAAATAAACACATCTGTTAAGCTAACATTTTCCAGTGACAGCAATTTTAATGTTGTGAAATGTGTTTGATGTGCTCTTGTAACGAAGACCAGTTTCCAAAATATTACTTTCCAACTTTTTTTTAAAGTGTAAACTGACCTTTTTCCTGTTGGCTCTGTGCTGGCCAACATATATTTCATTTAATACTGGTTAAAGCTAGAGGTAAAACATTAAAATACTCTAACAGTTTTGTATGTACATTGGAAAGAAAATATTGTGAGGGTTGTATGGAGAGTAGGACCAAAAAGTTTAGCTCTGCTAAATGTCTTCTCTAGCAGCCACACATTGCAATATATCACTTTGGTCAATAGGTAGGAAAGACCATAATTTTCAGGACAACAACAGCTGGCTTTTTTGAGCTCCAAGAGAAGGTTGTCAGTTACATGAGGTAGTAATACAGACTTGGGGCCAGAGTTAGCACTAGCACATAATGCAAAAATATCTGCAAGTACATCTGTAAGCATTTGTGCCTGTGTCTAGGTAGAAGAATCAAAATGTCTAAAAGTGTTCCCTTTAGAAATCAATGCAAGAAAGCCCCATTTGCCTTCAGGGTACAACATCAGGTTCCTCACAATAAAAACAGAAGCACAGCTGGTAGGTTGATTGGTGATGGTTAGCTGCACAAGGAGTGATCATAAAAGGAAGATGGTACCTGAACTTAAAAAGCCTCTCTTGCAGTAGCTTTTTCTGTTCTTTTTCTGGGTATTCAAATTGGTGAATGAACAGCCTGTCATCTTCACCATTTTATTCTTTAGTCCTAGGTTTGGTGGGCAGTTGCTCGGAACACATCAGAATCGGAACCTTAGAAAAAAAGCTGAGAGGGCAGACATCGATTTTTTACTCTTCCCAGGCACAGAGTGGCTGTCTTGGCAAAGATCAAACACCCCTTCACAAGTGAATAGGTGAAGAAATAGTCTTTCATTTCTATTTTTCTTGAGAATACACCAACTTTGTTACTTGTGTGAACCAAGAAAATTAAATTATTAGAAATCCTATGTCCAAGCATCATCCCAGTAATTTTCTTTTAATCAGGAATTGGATCTAATTTGCAATCAGCAATTGCACTTTAGATGTTATTTGTTTCCAGTCATGTTGGTTTATTTTTCACCTTAGCCTCTCAAGACTTGATGAGATTGAAAAGCTTAGACTTGTCAGGCTGACATCAGATATTAATATTTATTAAGTCAAAAAGAGGGCATGTGGTTAGTGATACACTGTCATTAAGTACCTAAAACAATATCATAAACTCACCAATCCAGGCATACTAAAAGTTGTAATAAAATACACAGAGCACAGAGGATAGACTACAGCCTGACATTAAAGTGCTTTAATCCTCTTGCAGTACAGCAACTGCAGCACCTAAGTTTAAGGTCATCTGCTCTTACAAGGCTTGATATAATTTGTATATAAGTAAATAAACCAGAGAGTAATGTTAATACTTATTATACAGAGCATTCAATGGGATTTTCCATGCTGCATGCTGAAATGAAGATATATTCATGTATTCACGGAACACATGAATATATCTTGTGCAAAATTCAGCAGATTTCAGCAAGCAAATCACAGTCAGGATTACTCTGGGGTGATGTCAGACAGTGATGTTGAGCATTTGGGGGTTAAACTCCTGCAGGATGAATCAGGATGTCAGATCAGTGTAAACTGTAAACTGACAGCTGCTCTTCACCTCTCCCCTACACCTCCTCAAATAATGCCCCAATAAATATTGGAGACATACCTCAGTTCTGCCACTGGCAGCAATAACAGTGATGTGTAAATTCTCTTAGCAAAGCCCAAAAGCCAGGAGGCAGGACAGATCCCAAGGGGCAAGTGTCACCTTGCTTCAACTGTCTTTCAGGTCCCTCAGCTGAAATGTTGAGAACTGGAGCAACAGAGATGCTGGGGAGGAAGGGCACAAGAGAAGAAGGGAAACTGAAAGCTGCAAGTCTTCATCAGAGAGCAAGTGAGAATGACGATTGTAGGTCAAGGATTGCCAAGATGACAAGTGTGCGAGTGCTGAGACCGAAAAAAGAACACAGGAAATAGTAAAGGCAGCAAACGTGTCAGATGAGGCAAAAGCCGGCCACAGAAAAAGAAACGTGGTGTGAGTCACAAACTGGTTTTCTGACACGAAAAAGTAGATAGGAGGAAAGAGATAGACATTGAAACGATGAGAAAATAATTCCAAAAACAAAGAAGGAAGAAACAAAAGGAGATACAT
>VZTO01019385.1:0-10197 GCA_013400615.1 Syrrhaptes paradoxus
AAGCTGGTGGCACTGAGAAGCAGGAAGGTGCAGCTGCACCCAGGGCTGGAGCTAACAAAGAGCTCTGTGCCGTGAAAGAGCAAAGCCTGTTGCACCTAGCAAAGGAGCCTGGTCTGCACAGAGCAGCACGCAGGCAGCTCAGCATCCCTCCCGCCTTCATTCTGGTCTGGTTTCAATCGAGTGCTGCTTCTGGATGCCAGTGGAGATCCGCTCTTCGTTCTAGCCTGAGTTCTGCTTGCTCAGAGATAGAGGTGCCAAGTCCAGCTTCCTACCTCTGCTGCGGATACGCAAAGAAATGCTAATTTCCCTAGTAGGTGGCTAAGAGAAACCACAAGCCGGAGCTGGAGGACAGCACGCAAGATGCATATGGTGTGTGATAGCAGCTTCCGAAGCCAGGAGACGGTCCCTCCCTGCAGCATTCACCAGCAGCGGGGGTTAGTCATGCAGATGTACCTTCTCCAGATTCTCAGCAGCAAACAAGATTCCTCCTCCTTTGGAGAAGTATCCGCTCCGGGTAGACGTGCTCGGCCTCCCTGTCCCCTGCATCCTGGACTCACAGGCTTTGAGGAGGAGGCTGCAGAGCAGCACGGCTGCTGGAAGCGGAGAACCACGGTCGGACACAGCTGGGACCAGGAGCTGGGTTGACGTGGGTACTGGTTTGAACACACAGTCCTCCTCTGCTCTGCCCTCACCTGCCTGTACTGAGCCTCAGGAGCACGGCCGCTCCCTCTCCATCCCTGCCTGCAGAGCCTGGCTCACCAGCCCACCTCTCCAGCCACCTTCGCCTCCGGTTTGCCGTCCCGTCCTCCTTCGCCTGGGCTACCTACACCAAAAGAGCAGCGTTACATAAACGTGAAGTGCTGCATTCTGTAAAGGCCTGAAATCCTGGCACCTGTCTTTGTCGGAGCCTCAGCCTGGCAGCGGGATTGCTCTGTGCTGTGCCCGTGTGAGCCCTGCCAGGACCCTCGTTAAGCCCCTGGAGCCCCCACCCCACTCCCTGCAGCTCCCTCCACGTGCAGCAGGGAAGGTCCTGCCGCAGCTCGTGGTGTGAACAGTGCTCTGCTCCCTGAAGAACGGCTGTCACCAATGCTCCTGCGAAGAGACACAGAAGAAATTAAAAAAAAACAAGTAAAACAAAGCCGTCCTGTTCATCCCCTCCTGCTCCAGCGCAGGGTCAGCTCCTCGTCCCTCTGCACAGCTCGGCCGTAACACCGAGCGAGGAGCATCTCCGCTGCTGCCAGGCTCAGACAGCTCGCTGGTGTGCCGCTGCGTTAACGGCCGCTCAGGCTCACAGGGAGGGCTGGGAAGGGACCAAACATACAACGGAGTTTGGAGTGAGCAGCAGAAGTCCTCAGGTGCTCCGTTTGTGTCTGTAGGGGCAGAGTCTGGTGGCCTGGCCCTGCTGGGTAGCCGTCACTTAGTGAGGGACCGGCTGTAGCCAGAAGAACTGAAGGGATGCAGTAGGAAATGAACATCCTTGGGGGTGAGAACCAGACACACAAAATACTCCGTTACCTTCCCGCGGCCACGCAGGGGATCTGAGGCTTTTTCACGGAGCTCTAAGCCTGCTGCAGGGTCCTGGCTCCTGCTCTCGTGAGCGGTGTTGTAGGTTTAACACAATTCCATCTCCCAACTTGCCTCTTGCCCTACATACCGGGCTGGAGGGCAACTAGGGTATGAAACAGCACGTGTAGGAAAACAGGACGTTCTCTGCAGGGCCTCCTGACACCGGTGTTTATAGGGAAACGCAGAATAACTTGCAGGTATCGCAGCGTATAATTGCAGTTTCACTTGCAAGGGTTATTCCAGGTGAATCTGACCTGTTTCTGATGGAATTAGCACTTTTTATCTGCAGTAACCCAGCAGCTCTTTGAGGTAGGGACCATTTCCATGTGCACTCAGCGCCTGGTACATCAGACTCCGTTGGGGTGGGGTCCCAAGGCACTACTTCATTACTGAAACTAATTAATCATCCAGAGCACTGCGGATGGAGAAGGTAATTTGTTTTCTCCTGCAAAGTGAATAGAGGTAGGGAAGAAAATAAAACCCGGCTTCCCTGTGAGCTGGGGTTGGCCTGCCCGAGCGAGACAAGGGCTGTGTGTGGGAAAGCTCCCTATTAGACCTGGGGACAGCAGGGGGTGACAGTCACACAATGGTGCTTTTGTCAGTGAGGCACCAAAGGCCAGATGATGTCACCTTGGGCTGGGCTGCGAGGCTGCTTGTGCCTCTGGGGATGGAGCTCAGCTCAGGGAGGGGGCGGTGGAAAGGCTGCTTTTATCCCACCCTTTTTTAAAAGCAGGCGAAGCAGCTTTGTTCCAGGACGGTCGGTCTGCCTGTTTCCAGAGGTAGGAGAGGCTAATTAACGAGCCCCTGGCAGCGCTGGTCTCCCCACCGGCTCCCATCACCTGCAGGATGGTCTTTGGAACATCCCAGGAACATCTACACTCAGCCGCACCCTTTGCCACCCCACCTTTAGGAGCAAAGACGGAGCTGTCCCTAAAGGCTGCCCGAGACTCTAACGGTCAGAGACCACCCAAGGATAAAAACTGTTGAAGATGGGGAGGAGGGTGATGAAGAGGAAGGCCTGTGTTAGCATGCCCATCGGAATGCTCCGCAGAAGGCAAAGGAGAGCGGGACAAAAACCAGCCTCCTTCCTGCACGGCTCAGGTCCAAGAGGACCTGTGATTAAAATAGCGGTGACAGTGCCAAATGGGAGACTCCAGAAAAGCAAATATTCTCTTATCTCAGTTCAGGTTTTTGCAAATTCCTCCCCTGCCCTTCGTCCCTCCTCTCCCTCAATCTGCAGCACAGCTCAGCGCTAGGTGCAGCGAGGGGCATTAGCGAGGGGTTTGGCCAGCAGACCCCTCACCAGGGAGGTGCTAGTGCATCAGTGTGTCCCACGGGGGGCTGGGGCAGCGAGGGGGCTTTGCTTCCTCGGTGAGGAGGAGCGGGGAGCCAGCCACAGCCACCAGCCACAGCCCATCGCATCGTACCTGAGCGAGGTGAGCAGAGCAGATCCCAGGTCACAGCCAGGTTCAGCCAGGAGTCCAGATCATCTGGCAGGGCCATGCTGATGGGACAGATCTGAGATAAAGCTGGAAGGTCAGTTTGCATGGTGGGATCAGCAGGTCTATGGCCAGGCGTGGACACTGCTGAGCTGGAGACCAGCAGCCCTGCACCGGGACTCAGGAAGGGGGCAAAGACCCAGGGCTGAGCTTAAATGGAGCTCTGCCCATGGGTGGGTGTGGGTGGAAGCCCCAGGTGGGGCTGCTCAGGACTGTTAATGCCTCTTCACGGTGCCAAAGTGAGAAGAGCTGGAGGTGTTGGCTCTTGGTGGGAGGCATTAGAGCAGGAGGGCTGTCCGACAGCTAGAGCCACGTGCTGGGACTCCATAGCCCTGAGTCCATCCCCTGTCCCTTGCCCAGCTGACGAGCACCTCCCCTTCCCCACAATCCAAGAGCCTGCCCGCCCTCCTAGCCATGCGACAGGTTGTCTCCATCTCCTGCACCTGAGCAGCATCTGCAGATCCGCCGTGCACAGGGCTCCAGGCCAGCCACAGCAACCCCATCAATAAATCATCTGTGGCTCATCTGTCCCTTGGTGCTCTTCTTGCCAAGACTAATGCAACCTTAGGCTGGGAGCAGGTCTCTGGAGCAAAACCTGCAGATGCTGTCCTGGGACATCAGAGCAGCCAGGTCCCGCCCGGCTCCGCAGGCAGCGAGCGCCGCTGCCAAAGCACAGAACCAGCAATAAATAAATAAATCAACCCCGGGTGGGGAGCAGTGGTCACATTTCCTTGCTGCCCTTTCAGGGACTCCCAGAAACCCAGCGGGGCTGGGATAGCTGCTCGGTCCCCTTCAGCGTGGGGAGCGGGCGGCGGTATCTACAGAGGATGTGTTGGATGGTGGAAGGAGCTAATTTAAATGAGAAAAAAAGGCTTTGGGTATATTGCCAGCATTCTCCTTGCCTATTGTACTCCCCCTTCGGTTTGTGCTTTCCACTGAACAGTTTTATGTTTCCAAGGATCATAAATTCTCATTTTTCCACTGGGCAGGAGGTGCACTCCTGGACTCCACCGCTTCCTGCATCGCTTTTGTGTCCGTGTTGCCCAGTTACTGCAGCACAGACCCCGACTATGCCCGGCCGCATTCACCCCGGCCACGTCCCTGGGGGTGTGTGCCCCGCCGCCGGGCACGGGGAGTTCATAGGATTCAAACGAACAAAGGAAAGGCCGTAACCCAGCGGTTTCCAGCCGGAGCCGGCGAGGGAGCGGGCTGGGGCTGGCCGCTGGAGCCGCCGCTGCCTGGCAGAGCTGTCGCGGCAAGGTGTGATGTGATGGTGACAGGGGGGACTGGAGGCTGGACCGCAGCCTGCGCTCCAAAGGCTGTGGGAACCGACGCTGCCTGTTTGTCAGCTCCCGGGCGGCACGCAGCGCTCGGCTAAGCTGCGCTGGCTGGGAGGAGAACTCTGGAGCATCACTTCCCAGCGGCAGCACTCCAAGCACCGGTAATCCAAACAGCAGGAGAGATAACGCTGTCCTCATGCTGTGCGGGTCGGTTTGTTTGAAATGAATAACATTCCTGAACCTGAAATACTTGGATTCATCATGGCTTTAGTTCCTAAAACGGTGCTCACATGGCATCGGAGGGTGCATGCTGCGGCGGGAGGGAAGGATGCCCATCCACGCGGCAGGGATACGGCCGTGTGCCAGCTGGGGCGCGGGAGGGGACCGGTGTCACTGCCCAGAGCCGGTCTGTGGGGGGACAGAGTGGGGCAGACCCCCACCTCCTCGTTGCCATGCTCCCTGGGTCCAACGGGTGGGCGAGGTTTGGGAAGGGGGCTGGAGCTGCTCCGTGCTGGAGGTTGTTTATGAACACATCCATCCCGCAGCCTGCTGGGCTGGGGACGGGGCGATGGGACACGGGGACAGGCCAGCAGGGTACGGCTGGCTGGAGAATTCACAGCTGCAGGAAGAGTCGTCCATTTCCCAGCCTGAGGCATCGTCCTTTGGGCACACAAAGGACTTACCCAGCAGCGACTGGGAGCACTGGTGTTTCAAAACCATCGAGAGCCTCTGCCTCCATGTCCCTTCATAGGACTTGTGCTGCAGAGCAGCAGCCGCACCGCAGCGGGGAGCGTGTCCGGGCTCCGCCGGCTCTCTCTGGCCCTTCTGCTCCTTGTTAATGAGGAAGATGCATTTTTTGGAAAGAGAGGCTGCCTCTAAGACTTGCAAACTCTCAGTTTTATGACAGTTTTCATTTGCATAATGAAGGCCCTGATACCTTCAGTGATTAATCACATTAAGAATTGCTTCCTCGGATAACGCTGCTCATGCGGGTTGTTCTCAGGGCTGGAAACTGCGGATGGGTTCCAGTGTGCATGAGCCCGTCGCTTTCATCAGCAGATGGAAGCTGGTAGCTGCATGTGTAATTTATCTCTGCTTGGGTGGAATTATCAGATGAAATATGCATTACGCAGCGCCGTTAACATTTCCAGTCATACAGTCTCTAGCTCTGGGCAAAGTTAATATTACATGCCAGCAGCGTGTGGGACCGTATGAAAGGCAGGGGCTCAGACACAGGGATTTAAAAGCAGAAATTGAAAGTATTCCAGGTCAGACACATCAGAAATAGAATTAATGAAGCTGCTAAATTAAATGAGGTGCATTGCCCTTTTTTGACCGGCATTTTTTTAATAAAATGTCCCATCTTGTCTCCATAGCTGAGAAAGCTGCCAGGCTCGCCTGCAGAACCGCCACCTGTAAGGGCAGCTCCGGATCCCTTACCGTCCGGAAAGCTTTCCCCGTAGCATAGCGCGAGCAGCAGGAGAATAACAATTGAATCTTGGAAGACAGCAGAGGAGATGAATGCTGCTGTGTGGGTTTGGAGCTGTTGGTAACCTTGACAAATTTTGAAAAAAAAAAACCACACATCAATTCAATAGTAAGAAAAAAAATATATTGGTGACTAGTGGTCCCTGACGCCAGTGCCGGGTTCCCAGGAGCCCCTGCTCAGAGGTGTGTTGGTTTGTTGGACATTTCTATAGGCACTGCTCTCTTGGAGTGCCTTTTTCATGTGCTTTTTCATCCTTATATAAATCACAGTTAATTAAAATACTGACTCCTGCTTGATAGGAAGCAATTAGACGACTGAAGCTGTATCCCATCTGCCTCTTATCTAGAGAAGGAGCACAAGCCCGATCCCAGCTGGCGCAGCGTGGGCTGGCGGGCGGCCGGGTTGGCTCTGCTCCGGGCTCGAGCCCCGTACCCGTCCCAAAGTCAGGCTGGGGCCGTGCGGGGTGGGAGCTGGCTGGGGCTCCGGGGATTTAAGGACTTGCCATCGCTCCTGGCAGCACCCAGAGATGCACTGCCGCTGCTCCCGATTGTTCCTTTCTGTCCAAGAGAGAAAGAAAAAGCATCTCTGCAAAAAAAAAAAGCATCTCTGCAAAATCCAGACTTGGACTTTGCTTAAAGGCTTTGAGCAAAGAGCCTTGTTTGAATGTAATTGCACCCCTGTAGCTACAAGGGGAAAATACACTGTATTGCTCTTTCTTGGAAAGCTGGGCTAGTATTTTCCCAGCCATTTGTGTATAAAGAAAGATAAATAGCTCTTTAGCGGGCAGAACAATCTATCCCGCTTTTATTGACATTCATGCAAGCAGACAAGGAGAAAGAGTTTGGCGATGCTGAGCATAGGGGAGGGGGCAGCTCCATCCTGGCAGCACTGGGAGCACCCGGTGAGGCTGGGGGTGCTGGGCTGGGGGTGCTGGGCACCAAGGGGCTGCAGGCAGAGGGTGGGAGAAGCCCTCTCGGGTGCTGAGCCCGGCTGCCTGTCCGTGTCCCTGCGTAGGTGGGCATCCCCCGACCCACAGCAGGCTGAAGGATGCACTCACCCATCATTTCACGCCTCCCTATAAATAAAAAAATGTGTCTAGCAAATTTAGCTCTGGCTTCGCGCGCAGTGGTGCTATAGATAGATTTTTGTAAAGCGCTTGTCTCAAGAGTAATAATTCATGGGGAGATCAAAAGGCTAGGGTTTAATCCGGGGTCTGTGATACTGTAAACCTTGCAGAGTGCTAAGGATTGAATGAGCAGCATCCAAAGCCTGATGAAAGCCTGACAGCCACCCGATTTTCTGGCTGTGAGGCTGGCGTGGCTCACGATGGGTGCTGAGGAGCTGGACGGATGCGTATCGGCTCTGCCGTGCCTGGGTGCTGCGCTGGCACGGACCCACACTCCGTCCTTCAACGTCAGGCTCCTGGAAGGCGCCTGGACTCCCCAGACACCTCCAGTGCTACCTGCGGCTCTGCCTGGAGAGAGAAGATTTCGAATGAGATGGTTAATTACACAGCAGAGGGAGGCTTCAGGCTGCACCCACCGCTTGCCATCGCCTTGTCCTCCGTGTGTACGAGGCACACAGTCTGTGTGGGTTCCCCAGAGCGACGGGGCAGAGGCATCCCGGGAGACGGTGGAGGCTGGCGATGGAGCGGAGGCACCTCGGGCTGGCACTGTCCCCCAGGGCGGGTTGGTGGCACGGTGCCGGTGGGATGGGACGCCACAGNCCGTCCAGGGGCTGGTGCCTGGTGGACCATCATGAACAGTGTGTGCAGAGAGCCACGAGCCGCTGTCCCAGCTCCGTCACAGCACCATTGGCATTATTAGAACAGGATTTGTAACCTCTGCTCTCCAGCTATGGTCACTGTACATCCAGCTAATCCAAAGGGTTTATTTTTTAATAGATGGTGGCTGTCACTGCAGCTCCGCTGACAGTAACGGGTGCGCTGGTTTGGGTGGATTGAGGATCTGGCCAGGGAAAGCTGGATTTCAGATAGAGACTGTGAAAAACACAGGGAATCTAAAGGGTGTAAACTGGGGCTGGTAAGGATTGGTGCTGTGCACACAGGTCTCAGGGAGGCAGGGCTCTGCTACGCGTCTCGCTGCCACAGAAGCCCCCGGTGAACGCCAGCAGTTGGGTTTTTCACGCCAGCAGAGGTGAGCTCTGGCAGCAGGCAGCTGCAGGTGAGGAGCTGGGCTCTGCTCCAGAGATGCTGAGCCCGCTGGGGTTAATGTGATTATGGAAATGACTGAGGTGTAACTGCCCTCCCTGCGGTTCGTGAGTGATTTGTGCTGACACACAAGGGCACTGGAGCTGCCATCCATCACTGTGTGGGGTTTGCTGCCGGTGCCGCCTCCCCACCCCGCCGCTGGTGCAGGGTCCCGCTGGACTGGGATGGCCACTGGACCAGGAAAGCTCTTCCTGGATCCCAGTTAACAGTCTCTGTAGTCCAGGGATAGACTCATCCTCTCCCAAGGGATGCTCCTGACAACACCAGCACCCTGCCCAACACCCCAGCTACAGCAGCCAGTCCTTCCCAGGGCGGATTTTCCCAGCAGGATAAACACATTCCTGCTTCCCTGGGCGGCTGGGATTGAGCACAAACCCGACCTTTTCATGTAAAACTAAAGCCGCACACTGTCCCAGGTACCCCCCAGTCCTACATCTCTTCTAACCTGTTTTTCTTCCCATCAGTATGAATTCAAAGCCAAGAACATTAAGAAGAAGAAAGTGAGCATCATCGTGTCCGTGGATGGGGTGAAGGTGATTCTGCGCAAGAAGCAGAAGGTGAGACTCCTCCAGCCCCGCCGGCTCCTGGAGCCCAGAGCATCTGGGTGCTGGCTGTGGCCAGGGCTGGGCATTGCTGCTGCTCGGGACGGTCACCCCTCCGGCCAGAGCCAGCCTTTCCTCCACCACCACCCACAATTTCCACAGGAGAACACTCCATTTCTCATCAAACTAATAACAAAACCTTGCTGAGAAAAGAGCGTGTGAAAATTACACTGTGGGAAGAGGATTATTTTTTTTCTATCAAAAAATGTCAAGCTGTCAGGAAATATAATTTCTTTCTCTTGTTAATGCCAGTAGGCTTTTGCCAGGCTGCCTGGGCTGAGCACCCCCAGCCCTTTGCCACCGAGCCGAGCCACGGCTGGACCCTGAGCTCCTAACCCCTCGCTCAGAGCCTCTTCCCCAAAACATGTAACTCTCCTGCATATTTGATGCTATCAATTAATCTTAGGGACCATTTTCAGCCCTGAAGGCTGTGATCGGACGACCAGCTATGATAAATGATCAAAGAAATCTATTTTTATCCAAGGTCCCGATGAAACAGCCATTGCTCATGTAGTCAAACCGTAGCCTGGATTTGCCCCGGGACAAACCCACCCTTCTCCAGGTTCCTGCCCATCGCCCTGGTGCAGTTTCATCTTTACCAGACTCGCTGTAATTTTATTTTTCCCTTTTAACTCACAGAGAAAGGAGTGGGCCTGGGACGAGAGCAAGATGGTGGTGATGCACGACCCCGTGTACAGGTACGCGGCAGGGGGCTGACACCAGCCAGCTTCACCAGCCCTGAGCGATGCTGGGTTACCCCCACCAAGGCTGGCTTTCCAAAGGACCGCAAAAAATTAACGAGGTTGCAAAATCCCTGCTGACGGGGAATCCTTTTCATACGCTTTAGAGAGCGAGATGGACTGATCCAGCTTTGAAGCTGGCTCTGCTTTGAGCAGGGTTAGACTAGGTGACCCCCAGCGATGCCTTCAGCCCGAGTTCTCTCTGATCCTGACTCTGAAGACGGGCTTCCTGCAGCTCCCCTTCAGAGCAGGGCTCGCCCGGTGCTTCTGGAGACGGGCATTACTCTCAGGTGTAAGTGCTTTCGGGGAATTAACCCGTACGGGACGGGGCAAGATAGCGCTGCTGCTGCCCACAGCGCCCGCCGTGGGGTCTCAGGGGGAGACCACAGACCCCCTGCGTGTGACCTGCTGCCCCAGGAGCCACCAGGGCAACCCCAGCAGCGGTGTGTGGGCTCCAGGCACAGGTTGCACCAGGCTGTCAGATCTGCCGGGAAAATAATTGTACCAGGAGCACAAAGCCTGCAGCCCCCGGGGCTGGGGTCACCAGCGTGGAGGATCTGATGTGGGTCAGAGCCTTTGGGGAGGAGATGAGGAGCAGAGGACGTGCTGGTGCGTTGTCCCAACCTACCTCTCGCTTCTGGCATTTTATACAGATTATCACAGGATGTGGTGCACGGGCAATCATTGCTCCTCAACATAAAAAAATTCCGATGACAGAAGAAAGAAAAAACATCTCTAGAATCCCTTTGGTTTCTTCTCTATTCAGAGCTGAACTCACTTGTCACATTTTT
>VZTO01019385.1:10871-23189 GCA_013400615.1 Syrrhaptes paradoxus
GTTTTTCTTCCCATCAGTATGAATTCAAAGCCAAGAACATTAAGAAGAAGAAAGTGAGCATCATCGTGTCCGTGGATGGGGTGAAGGTGATTCTGCGCAAGAAGCAGAAGGTGAGACTCCTCCAGCCCCGCCGGCTCCTGGAGCCCAGAGCATCTGGGTGCTGGCCGTGGCCAGGGCTGGGCATTGCTGCTGCTCGGGACGGTCACCCCTCCAGCCAGAGCCAGCCTTTCCTCCACCACCACCCACAATTTCCACAGGAGAACACTCCATTTCTCATCAAACTAATAACAAAACCTTGCTGAGAAAAGAGCGTGTGAAAATTACACTGTGGGAAGAGGATTATTTGTTTTCTATCAAAAAATGTCAAGCTGTCAGGAAATACAATTTCTTTCTCTTGTTAATGCCAGTAGGCTTTTGCCAGGCTGCCTGGGCTGAGCACCCCCAGCCCTTTGCCACCGAGCCGAGCCACGGCTGGACCCTGAGCTCCTAACCCCTCGCTCAGAGCCTCTTCCCCAAAACATGTAACTCTCCTGCATATTTGATGCTATCCATTAATCTTAGGGACCATTTTCAGCCCTGAAGGCTGTGATCGGACGACCAGCTATGATAAATGATCAAATAAATCTATTTTTATCCACGGTCCCGATGAAACAGCCATTGCTCATGTAGTCAAACCGTAGCCTGGATTTGTCCCGGGACAAACCCACCCTTCTCCAGGTTCCTGCCCATCGCCCTGGTGCAGTTTCATCTTTACCAGACTCGCTGTAATTTTATTTTTCCCTTTTAACTCACAGAGAAAGGAGTGGGCCTGGGACGAGAGCAAGATGGTGGTGATGCACGACCCCGTGTACAGGTACGCGGCAGGGGGCTGACACCAGCCAGCTTCACCAGCCCCGAGCGATGCACATCCACCCTCCGGCTCGCTGGGTTACCCCCACCAAGGCTGGCTTTCCAAAGGCCCACGAA
The DNA here is from genome assembly GCA_013400615.1 of Syrrhaptes paradoxus. Taxonomy (NCBI): domain Eukaryota; kingdom Metazoa; phylum Chordata; class Aves; order Pterocliformes; family Pteroclidae; genus Syrrhaptes; species Syrrhaptes paradoxus. The sequence goes on from VZTO01019385.1 coordinate 11,838, forward strand.
AAATTAACGAGGTTGCAAAATCCCCGCTGACGGGGAATCCTTTTCATACGCTTTAGAGAGCGAGATGGACTGATCCAGCTTTGAAGCTGGCTCTGCTTTGAGCAGGGTTAGACTAGGTGACCCCCAGCGATGCCTTCAGCCCGAGTTCTCTCTGATCCTGACTCTGAAGACGGGCTTCCCGCAGTTCCCCTTCAGAGCACGGCTCGCCCGGTGCTTCTGGAGACGGGCATTACTCTCAGGTGTAAGTGCTTTCGGGGAATTAACCCGTACGGGACGGGGCAAGATAGCGCTGCTGCTGCCCACAGCGCCCGCCGTGGGGTCTCAGGGGGAGACCACAGACCCCCTGCGTGTGACCTGCTGCCCCAGGAGCCACCAGGGCAACCCCAGCAGCGGTGTGTGGGCTCCAGGCACAGGTTGCACCAGGCTGTCAGATCTGCCGGGAAAATAATTGTACCAGGAGCACAAAGCCTGCAGCCCCCGGGGCTGGGGTCACCAGCGTGGAGGATCTGATGTGGGTCAGAGCCTTTGGGGAGGAGATGAGGAGCAGAGGACGTGCTGGTGCGTTGTCCCAACCTACCTCTCGCTTCTGGCATTTTATACAGATTATCACAGGATGTGGTGCACGGGCAATCATTGCTCCTCAACATAAAAAAATTCCGATGACAGAAGAAAGAAAAACCATCTCAAGAATCCCTTTGGTTTCTTCTCTATTCAGAGCTGAACTCACTTGTCACATTTTTCCCTGATTAAATCAAATATATAAAAAGGTCTTTAAAAATGGTTTAGCAGCACAGGGAGGAGAAAAAAGTCAGCCTGAGCACTAGAGAAAGAAATCCTCCGAGGACACCCAGCATCCCTGGGGGAGGTGTCAGGGGGACACTGGTCTTTGCCTGCTGCTGGGAACGGGCAGGACACTCGCCGGGCAGGACACTCGCCATACAGGCAGTTGTGCCAGGCTGCAGCCCAGCAGGGATTCGTCGCTGGGGCTAAAAATAGCCACACGCTTCCCAGTACTATAGATTTTTTAGCTTTCCCACAGCATTTTAAAAAGCTTTTGCCTGCTTTAGAAACCAGAAAGCTTTCCATTGGGACAGAAACACTAAATCCCTCACCTCCTGCCATGGAAACCTCCGGAGATGCCGTGCACCCGCACTGCCTGGTTCCTGCAGCCCTGGGTGCTGTGAGCCGGCCGTCCTGGGGACACACGGGAGCCACCAAGGCTGTCTGGGGACAGAGACCCCCCCTGGGTGTTTAATTCCTTTTGTCTCTCACCCCTAGAATCTTCTACGTGTCTCACGACTCGCAAGACCTGAAAATATTCAGTTACATCGCAAGGGATGGTGCCAACAACTCCTTCAGGTGCAACGTCTTCAAATCGAAGAAGAAGGTAGGATGGGATGCTGCCGGGGCGGTGGCTGGTCCTCTCCGGGTGAGGGGTCTCCGAGGGACCTCACACCTTCATAGAATCACAGGATGGTTTGGGTTGGAAGGGACCTTAAAGATCACCCAGTGCCACCCCCTGCCATGGGCAGGGACCCCTCCCACCAGCCCAGGTTGCCCAAAGCCTCATCCAGCCTGGCCTTGAACCCCTCCAGGGATGGGGCATCCACAGCTTCTCTGGGCACCCTGGGCCACTGCCTCACCCCCCGCACAGGAAAACATTTCTTCCCCAGATCTCATCTCCATCTCCCCTCTCTCAGCTTCAAACCGTTCCCCCTCGTCCTATCCCTCCACCCCCAATCCAGAGCCCCCCCATCTCTCCTGTAGCCCCCGGTCAGCCCTGGAAGGTCTCCCCGGAGCCTTCTTGTCCTCCTTCCCCTGCAGGAGCCAAAGTGACGGCTGGGCTGGAGGGTGCTGATCCCTGGGGAGAGACCGAGGCAGCGCCAGTGCTGGATGTCCCCGAAAAAATATCCCCAGTGCCTGTCCCCTCCTGCCCCGCCCAGGCAGCACCGCAGCCCATCCGCCCCAGCCCATCTCCAGGGGCAGGGGGCCAGGGGGATGCTGTGTCAGGTCCCATGGTGGGCAGTGCCCGAGCCCCCCAGCGCAGGAAGAGCTCAGGCAGAGACACTGGCACCGTGGGGCAGCCCTGGGTGGGAGGCGGCGGGCTGGCTCCTGGTTTTCCGGGGCTGAGCCGCGTGGTTTTTCTGCGCAGAGCCAGGCGATGCGGGTGGTGCGCACGGTGGGCCAAGCCTTCGAGGTGTGCCACAAGCTGAGCCTGCAGCACGCCCTGCAGAACGCCGACGGGCAGGCGGACGGTGCCAGCGACAAGTCGGCCGAGGAGCAGCCGCTGGAAGGTGACGCGCGGGTCCCCACGGGGCGTGGGCAGAGCCCTCCTCGGCAGGGATGCTTTGGGGCAGGGGGAACGGCGAGGTGGCACATCCTTCATGGGGCAGCTCTAGTGACAACAAGAGCTTTGGGATGCTTCAGATGTGGGGCACACCCTGTGTGCCTGCTCGTCCTGGGCACCGGGAAGGCTGAGCCCCCGTGTCCACAGGCTGAGCCCCTCGGCCAGCCTGCTCCCTTCCTCCTGCCCCTCTGCAGCCCACCGACACTGGGAGCAAGTCCTGGCTGTTGTCCCTAAGCTGTCACCCTGGCCACCAGCCCTGCTCAGGGCCCCAGGANTAGAGACCAAAGCAGCGCCAGTGCTGGATGTCCCTGAAAAAATGTCCCCGGTGCCTGTCCCCTCCTGCCCAGCCCAGGCAGCACCGCAGACCATTTGCCCCAGCCCATCTCCAGGAGTGGGGGGCCGGGGGATGCTGCATGTCAGGTCCCATGGTGGGCAGCACCCAAGCCCCCCAGTGCAGGAAGAGCTCACCCAGAGACACTGGCACCATGGGGCAGCCCTGGGTGGGAGGCTGGCTCCTGGTTTTCCGGGGCTGAGCCGCGCGGTTTTTCTGCGCAGAGCCAGGCGATGCGGGTGGTGCGCACGGTGGGCCAAGCCTTCGAGGTGTGCCACAAGCTGAGCCTGCAGCACGCCCTGCAGAACGCCGACGGGCAGGCGGACGGTGCCAGCGACAAGTCGGCCGAGGAGCAGCCGCTGGAAGGTGACGCGCGGGTCCCCACGGGGCGTGGGCAGAGCCCTCCTCGGCAGGGATGCTTTGGGGCAGGGGGAACGGCGAGGTGGCACATCCTTCATGGGGCAGCTCTAGTGACAACAAGAGCTTTGGGATGCTTCAGATGTGGGGCACACCCTGTGTGCCTGCTCGTCCTGGGCACCGGGAAGGCTGAGCCCCCGTGTCCACAGGCTGAGCCCCTCGGCCAGCCTGCTCCCTTCCTCCTGCCCCTCTGCAGCCCACCGACACTGGGAGCAAGTCCTGGCTGTTGTCCCTAAGCTGTCACCCTGGCCACCAGCCCTGCTCAGGGCCCCAGGACCTTGCTGCCATCCTGCAGCGGGGCGGGAGCTCGGGTTTATTCATCCGTCTCGTTTGAAGTTCACCAGATCAAGGGCTCCAAGGTCCCGGATGCGGACGAGGTTGGCATCGACTCCGATGGCATCTGTGTGTCTGAGAGGGGACCCACAGAGCTGCCCGCTGCCAGGGGGGACCTCGGCGTGCTGAAACCTGGGCAAGCCTCAAAGGATAAGAGCTGCCAGGTAACAGGGGGACAGGCTGGGGGACACTCCAGACACACTGCCGCTGCTGGGGTCCCTCTGCTCGGAGTCCGAACCCCAGCCTGAGCAGGTTGCTCTGCTCACCCTGCCCATTTCTTTACACCCAGGATGCTGAGAATGGCTCCCTGCACCCATCGGGCTCCCAGCCGCTGCTCAGCCCCGGCAGCCCCTGCTCCTCCATCACCCCGCTGGCCTCCCAGCACTGCCTCCAGCTGCTCCAGCAGCAGCTCCTCCAGCAGCAGCAGCAGACGCAGGTGGCCGTGGCCCAGGTACGCGTCCTGCCCCCCTCTTGGGTGCCACCAGCCCTTCTGTCCCTGCTCCAGCCTCCAGCCGGGAGGCAGTGGGGCCAGGCACCCTGGGCTGGTGAGCTCACAGCATTGCTTACAGCATGGTTTGCGGTTTTGCTTGCAGTGTAGCTTGCAGCATTGCTCGCAGCATAGCTCAGGGCACAGTTTGCAGCATAGCTTGCAGCACAGCTCCCAGCGTAGCCCACAGCATTGCGTAGCTTGCAGCATTGCTTGCAGCACATGTTGCGGCATTGCTTGCAGCGTAGCTCCCAGCACAGCTTGCAGCATTGCTTGCAGCACACATTGCAGCGTGGCTCAGGGCAGAGCTCACAGCATCGCCCACCGCGCAGCTCTGCTCCCCCAGACACGGACCTGGCCGCACACATAACCCCAGGCTGCTCTAGGAGGGTCCCGGGGGTCCCCACAGACCCACCGGCCCCCATTTAATCTCATTTTTGAACCCCCCCTCCCCGTGCCTCTTCCCCCAAACCCCCATCAGAGCAGGGACCCCCAGCCCCCCCCCTCCTGTCACCTTACCGAGGCGCAGACCCTCCATCCTACCCCCCACCCGGGATGCAGCCGCATCCCCCCGCCGGGGGCTGGACCAGCAGAGGAGGAGGGGGGGGTGATACCGCGGCGGGGCCGGCAGGGGGCGCCCGAGCGCCGCGGTTGCCGGTGGGGTCCCGCGGGGGGTCCCGGGGTCCCGTCCCCACGTCCCCGTCCCGCAGGTGCAGCTGCTGAAGGACCAGCTGGCGGCCGAGACGGCGGCGCGGATCGAGGCGCAGGCGCGGGTGCGGCAGCTGCTCCTGACCAACCGCGACCTGCTGCGGCACGTCTCGCTGCTGGTGCGACAGCTCTCCGCGCTGGAGGCACGGGACAGGCACCGGCAGCCCGGTGAGTCCCCCCGGGGACCCGCGCCGGGGTGGGGACGGGGGCTGCGGACCTGCCATCCCCTGCCCCAAGCCAGGGCGGGTGGGGGTTTGGTGCTGGGGAGCTGCCAGCAGCATCCCCCTGGAGCATCTGAGCCCCTTGTGGTCTTGGGGAGCAGCTGGGTAACCCCAGCACCGTTCCTTCGGAGCATCTCTGCACCCCTCATGGTNATCCCGACAGGCTCCGAGGGGCTTCAGAGCATCTCTGCACCCCTCACGGTCTTGGGGAGCAGTTGGGTAACCCCAGCACCATCCCAACAGGCTCTGAGGGGCTTCGAGCATCTCTGCACCCCTCATGGTCCTGAGGACCAGTTGGGCCACTCACAGTATCATCCCAGCAGGCTCTGGGAGGTTTTGGAGCATTTTTGTACCCCTCACAGTCCTAGGGAGCTGCTGGGGTAACCCCAGCACCATCCTGGCAGGCTCTGAGAGGCTCCAGAGCATCTCTGCACCCCTCATGGTCCTGGGAAGCAGCTGGGGTGCTCCCAGCATCATCCTCTCAGGGCATCCACACCCCTCGGGGTCCCAGGGAGCAGCTGGGCTGGAGGTCCCCAGCTCTTCATGTGCCCTTGTCCCTCTCTCACCAGTTGACCGCTCCTTGCAAAACCTGTCCCTGGCTCAGTCCCTGTCCCTGAACCTGAAGAACCACTACAGCCTGGACGTCCACCTCCCGTCCACCTCCACCCCGGCCAGCGTCCTGGGCAGCCCTGTGGCCCCCGGCTCGCTGCCAGCCCTGGGCCTCGGGGACTCCTACCTCAGCCTCCTCAGTGGCCACCGCTGCAGCAGCAGGGACGGGGACGAGTGCCTGGCGGGGCTGGAGGGACAGGACGGGCTCGGCCGGCGCGTGGAGGGCTCCGAGGTCGGCGAGTTTGCTCTGCTCAACGGGAGCAGCCGGCAGAAGGCAGACGACACGGACAGAGGGGACGAGGGCAGGTAGGACGTGCCACCTCCATCTCCTGCTGGCAGCAGCGGGAACACCCCAGCAGACCCTCCCGTGCCCACCCGCTGCCCCACAGGGCTCCCGCAGGGTTTGGGGGGCTCACGGCTCTGGCACAGTGCCCCCAGCTGAGGCACGATGAATCCCAGGAGGGCAGAAACAGGGCAAGAAACCCACTGTGTCCCCCCGTGGGGTGGCTGCCTGCCCTGCTTCTGTCCCCCTGCCACGAGATGGTCATCGCTCCATCACCTCACCCCCTTTCCAGCGTTTGGGTTGCACTGATGGGACCCAGCAAAGGTCTCTTGGAGACCCCGGGGCAGCCAGCCCCAGCCCCCGTGCAGGTCAGTACTCGCTCGTCACCTCCTCTCTCTGCTTTCACTTCCCAGGCGGCAGCCGCCCATTCCCAAGCTCAACCCGCCGCCGCCCATCCTACGGAAGAGGTCCAGCAAGACCTCCCCGAGCCTGGAAGCGGAGGTGAAGCCCGAGAGCGTTGCCCACACCAGCGTGCCCAGCCCCAGCATCTCCAGCCTCACCAGCATCGCCGCCAGCTCGCTCACCCTCGTGGACCCCGAGGCGAGGACTCCCGCCCGGAGCGCTGCCCCCAGCACGGAGCCTGTCCCCACGGGGACCTGCCACCGCGCTCCGGGCAAGGACAGGATGGGAGAGAGCTGGCGGACGTCTCCCCTGGCCGGCATCTGCGACTCTGCGGCCAGCGAGACCCTGGCCAAGGACTTGGCCGCCCTGGGCAGCCCCACGGACACCACCCTGCCCTTCGCCCCCGCGGATGACACCCGCCTGCACATCAGCTTCTCGGAAGATGAGCTGCTGGAACCAGAGCTGGACACCGCCCTGGGGCCCAGCAGGGTTCCCTCGTAGTGGGACCACAGGAGGTGGCAGCTGGGGGACAGTAGGTCCCAGCAGCTCCATCCACACCGTGCCACCAGCCCGTGCTGGGGCTGGGGGCCCTGTGCCCAGGCTGGGGGCAGGTCCCTTTCCTGTCCCCATCCCACATAGCAGTGTCCCCTACTACACACAGGATGTGACCCCGCCAGCCCCTGCCCCAGCTCACGCTGCCTTCCTGCCACCCTGTCCCCCCCCCATCTGCTGCCATCCTGTCCCTGCTCACACAGCCAGCATGCTGCACAGGGTCCCTGCTCCTGGCAGAGGCACATCCCACATTTGTCACTACATCCCTTCTGCTGGCTGGGCGGCTGCAGGCAGCCCTGCACCAGCCCCCCCACAGCAGGTGGGTGCCATCGCCCCCGGTGCCATCCCCGGCCCCCGGCAGGGTGGGTGCAGTCACCGTTCCCCCTGGATGCTCCACAGCAGAGCCACCCATGGAATGGAGCGACGGGAGCCCCCGGGCAGGGGCACAGCGTGGAGCAGGGCTGTGAACACCCAGACATGACACCGCTGTCACAAGCTGGGTCCATCGGCTGCCACCCACGGTGGCAGCATGGCAGATGGTACCTGAGGAGGGTACCAGGCTGCCACGACATGGGTCTCTCCAGTGTCCCCCAGTGCCATGCTGCGCCCAGCCCAGCCCTGGTTTTGGGGACAGCAGCCCCCCTGCCATGTCCCCGCACAGCGAAGCCACCACTGCCACCCCCCACAGGTGCCTTTCCCCACGCCCCAGCATCCACTGCCCTCACAGACTGGGACCACCCCTGGAGACCACGGATGGGGTGCAGGGGGAGCCCTGGGGACCCCACTGCTGCAGCAGGTGACCCCCCAAGGGAGGGTGCCCCCATGTCCTGGGGTGGGGGGGGCAGAGCCCCCCGTGCCCCTCCGAGCTGCTGGTGGGAGGCTGCTCCGTCGCACTGGTTTCGGGTGTTCTGGTGGGTTTGGGTTTGGTCTGGGAAGGGTGAGGGTCCTGGGAGGAGTTTGGGTTTGAGGAAGAAGCCCAGCCCTGGGCGGGGGGACAGAGGCGAGGCTGTGGCAGCGCCTGTGTCCCCATCCGCCCAGGGAGGGACGCGAGGAGATGCTCGTGCTTGGGAGAGGGGCTGGGAAAGTGTTGGAGGGAGGAGATGGGAAGCGTGGAGCAGAAACAGGCTCGAAGCAGCCGTGGTGCCTGTTCCCGAGGGAGGAGATGGGGGTGACGGACACACACCCGGAGCCGGGAGGGGTGGGGGGCAGATGCCGGCAGCATCACCGGGGGTGACGGGTCCTGGGGGCTTGCAAAGCCACGACCGGACTGTCCCATGGTAGAGACCGAGCAGCCCCTAGGAATGAAGTACGCTGCAGTTTGGGAACTGAATTTTAAATAAATAAAGGTGTCTGATTTGCAGAGCAAGCGCTGTGGTCTCTGCCCCGCAGGGACCCCCCCGAGTCACTGCTGTCCCCAGATGCATATTGGAGACCCCCCGGGTATTCCCAAAGCTGGGAGATCCCTGCTGGGAGCCACAGTTGCAGGGACAGTGACAGCAGGAGGTCCCGTGTCCCCACACATGCCACCGCACAGGGGACAGGTCCCTTGCTCGGGGACAGAGCCCATTTCCAAAGCACCCCCCCTTCGCGCCGCATGGCACCAAGCTCTGTCACCCACCGCAGCCCCCCCGGGATGGGCAGGACCCTGCTCCCCACACACCCCCTGGGCCCTCTCCTGCCCCCAGCTCTGCTCCCCAAATAAATCCTGGCCCCAAAGCCCGCCCGGCCGTGGGGTGAGAGCGGCGCAGAGGGAGGGGGCAGGTCACAGGCAGCAGAACTGGGTGCTGCAGGATGGGATGGGACCCGAGCGTGCCCCCCACAGCACCTCGGCCCCTCCCAGGGGGTGCAGGAGCCTTGGGGTGGTTCAGCACAGAGGCTCCAGGACAGATGGGGACCCCCCAAGACCATCCCTGGCTGCAGGGACCCAGCCCAGCCCTGGGAGGGACGGACCCAGCCCCCAGGAGCTCTGGGGGAGTCTGGGGACCACTCTCCATCCCCCCCAGAGCGGGTGCAGCCTCGGTGTGACGGAGCCAGGAGCAGGGACCCCCTTCCCCAGGCCCACCGCAGCCATCTGCCGGGGGGGGCCACCCGCGTGGGGAGGGGGCATTTCCATCCCAGCATCTTATTATGCTTCCTTCATGGGAAGAAACTTTTTTCCTTTGCTGTCTGGTAAGCTGCTAGCAATCATCAGGCAGGCAGGTGGTAAAGATTCATATCCATCAAACAATGCCATTTAGTTTGTAACCTGTGACTAAATCTGGTGTTAGCTTTAATTTCAGAGTCTGCTTTAGGGCTCGCTTGTTAATCTCTATGCAAAGCAGATGAAATGAATATGCAGCATTTGGGATGTAATTGTACGGCTTCAATTCAGCACTATAATTTTCCAAACAGGATCTTGCAATCAAGCTCCTATTCATTAGCGTATAAACAATTTAGTTTCTCAGCTCTCCAGTGTGCCAATCATCTCCGTGGAGTGAGCATCTCCCACAAAACCAGGAGGAAAGTTTCCTTTGTGGAACAGAGGTAAAAGTTGCTCCGTACTTCACACAATTCCCAACCGGCAGATCCAGGCTGTTCCCGGCGCCCCGCCACACCGACCAGCTGCAAACAGCATCCTGGGTGGGGGGATGCCCGGTGACCTCCCAGCCCCGGCAGCCCCAGACCCCCGGCAATTCCGCATGAGACCCCAACGGATGAGCCTGGACCCTGCAAGATGAGGCCACCCAGAAAGGTGCCACCACGCAGCATCTTGGCACCACCTGGGGTTCCCCGAGAGCAGCCCACAGCTCTGGGGAGGGGACAGACCCCAGGCAAAGCCCCCAGCACGTCCCTGTCACCCCCATGCTGGCTCATCCATCCCAGCCACACCATGGGACCGGTCACTGGGACACCCCATGCTGGGGGCAACAGCAGCTCCCCCATGGAGATGTGACCACGCTGGCATGAGGGTGAGTGGGGGGCAGGTTTTGGTCTTGGGGGTGCATCCCCCTCATGCCTGGATGCATCCTTGGGTGGGGATGGGCGAGTGCAGCCCACCCACGGGCGCATCCCACACCCATCTGCATCCCACCCCTGGGCGCCCATCACCACCCAGGGACCGGCCGTGAGCCCCGACAAGGCGAAGCGCCGTCGGCGGAGCCGCTCCGCGCGGTCTCCCTTTGCAAATGAATATCGACAGCGCTAATTACAGGCCGCCACGCAGACAGCTTATTAGCTCGTCACAAAAAGACGGTATTGAACTGAAAGCCCGCGGTATTCACGCGGCGCAGCAAGACGCTCCCCAGACAGCGCGGCGAACCCGGCAGCGAACAACCTCCAGCAAAACTAATTACTTCCTGATTGTCTGCGGCCACCCACTGGGTATAATGGTGGAGACTAAATCTGGCACGTACATAGCAGAGCACTCGGCACCGATTTGCCGCACAATAATCATCCTCTGGGTTGCATAATTAAAAATCTGATCGCTCGGAATAATTATTTCATATTCCCAGTTATCGGGCGAGGATTGCATAATGCAGTGTGGCAGGAGTGGGGGTCCGGGAGCAAAACTGTCCCTTGTCACACCCCAGAGCTCCCCAGGAAGGATGTGACAGCTCCGGGCATGGCGAGGGACCTGCTCAGCGCCAGTGCCTCCAACGGTGCCGATAACCCCGTGGGCGAGGTGCTGCGATGCCCCGGGGCTGATGGTCACCTTCACTCTGCCCCAGGGCTGAGCGCGGCCCCTGCACGGCGGGGAGGGACGGTACCCGCCGAGGACAGGCTGTCCCCACGTCCCCAAGCAAACACTCTCTGCGGTGACCTTTCCAGGCAGGCTGCTGCCCCGCTGCCCGCCCGGGATGCTCGCCGCCCGGCCCCATTGTGCTCGCGCGTCTGCTAAAGGCGTTTGGAAAGACACGGCAATAAAAAATAAAAAAAATCAAGTGGAACGTGTGTGTCTAATCCATTAACTTCCTCCGGCGGCTCCCCCGGGGACGCGGCGAGGAGGAGAAAGAATACGAGGATATTGCACGCGCCCTGGCACCTTGTCCCCGGGCCAGCCCCGCCGCTGGCCGCTGCTGCGGGCTCATAAATCACGGCGGGCGACAGCGTTTCACAGCTCGCTTCCCAGCCAGGATATGGCCATTCCTGCTGATTACACGGGGAAGCTGCATCTCCCACTTCCAGGAAGGGAGGCTCCGCAAGGAAAAACGCATTGATAAAAAAGAAGAACGAAATCAGCTTTGTTCACGTTGCGAATCTCCCATTGTTCCTGCCGCGGCCGTCAGCCCTCGCTGGAGAAAGTATTTCCTCAGCGATAAATCTCCCGGGCTCCTCGCAGCCCTCGCCTTGGCACCGGACCCTCCTTGGGTTGTTTTGAAAGGAAAAAAAAAAAAAAACCACAAAAAACAGAAAAAGCAGCTTTTGCTAAGGCTCGCCCATGGGGCAACATGGGGTGCGGTTTTGGGGGACATGGGACATCCCTGGGAGAGGAGGGGGCTGGTGCCCATCATGGGGGTCTCTGGCCTGTGCCCCCAGCCAGGACCTGCTCTGCAGCTCCCAAATCCTTCGCTCTGCCCCGTCCCGCAGACCCCCTGTCCTCCCCCCCGGCACAGCACGACCCTGGGGAGCACACGGATCCCAGCGCCGCAGCACAGAGCCACGGTGGCCGAGGACTCGGAATAC
>VZTO01019387.1:0-13376 GCA_013400615.1 Syrrhaptes paradoxus
AATAAATAAATAAATTAATTAATATGGAATAATCCATTTATTCTCCCTTTGAAAGAGGAAGAATTTGATGGACTGCAGGGTTTGGATGCCTAGAGATGAGTAGTCAAAGCTGTGCAGTCTGGGGTTACCTGCTGTTGTGGTCTAAGATACCATGGGCTGGCTTGCAATGAATGTCTGTACTTCCCTACAAAATAGTGCCTTTCTCCAAGACACTTGTAACAACTATGTACCTGAGAGTATCTTGAATGATTCACTTCCTTGATTCCACACCTGGTTTAAAGACTAGGATGAAGAATTAACTCCTGTTTCTCGTGAGCTGACATGCCCTATCCCTGTCAAGTCTTTGGTAGTTCTCACCTTTCCTCATGCCAGATCCTCTGATTTTATCACATCCTGAAGACCTTTTCTAAGGTCAGCTTACAAAACTGACATGAAACCTTTCATCAGAAAGCTTTTGGGTGTCATTTTTTAATGTTCTTTCCCTTCACCCAAGTTACTAGGATATTTTGTAACACAAAATGGAGATAGAAAATATTATTTTGGCTGTGAGCTGACTGGCTGAAGGCAAACAGTCCCTTTGCCAGTGCCAGGTCTGTCTTGAATTCTCAGAAAATATGAAAAAAATAAACAGGAATTGATAAGTCCCTACCTAAGAAAGCAAAGCTACCTTCAATAGCATGTAGAAGACTGGCAGATGTAAGGATCTGACCAGACTGTGGCATTACCACCAAGGCAGTGTAGTTACTTCAAAGTGCTGTCACTAACAAACAATACAAAAAATCAGTTTTCTCCACTGTGGCTAATTCTTGGGTCCTTGAAAATAGAAACGGTATGGAAAATATGAAGTAAGGTGTTTGAAACAAAAACAACGAGATTCATACCTCAACCTTACCTGAGATGGAAAAAAAGACAAATTTTAGATGCAAGAGATCTTTCTGTGTGCTGGTGCTAAAGAATTCTGTCCCAAAACACTGGCAGTATCAAGACTTTTTTTTTTTTCATTATTGGTTAGCTCCAGGTTTAAAAATTTAACCTTTTTTTTTTACCTTCTGACATCTATGTATAGATTATACTAGAGCAGTATCTAGGAATAATAAACTGCTTCTCACTAGAAAATTAAATCCACAGTTGCCTTTGTGTGTTTACCACCTGAGATTAGACCGAGGAATGCATATATCTGGCTCGACATCAAGCGATCAAATATTTTATAGCTAACTACATTATGATTTTATAACTTGAACTTTCAGATTCTTTTTGCATTCAGTAATAAAGGAACTACTTTGTAACTGTCCTGAGTCAATCATCTTTTCTGATTTGTGTATCTTGTATATCTTTTAAATAGATGTAACTCTACCTCAAGGATTTTGAATATGGAAGAATCTGTTATGCAACTACAAGTAAGCACTGTTGGTAACAAGATCCATATTTTCTGTCTTCACTTTATTGTACTGGTTTTTGATATGTCTCTGTCAGATTTCTGTTACTGAAGGAGAAAAGATCAGCTGAAAATTATATAGAGTGGAAATAAACAGATGTATATTTGTAGTCTTCTATTCCATTGCTGTTGTCCTTAAAATTCTATGTTTTGGGTATTGTAAATTCCCTATGAACAAATAAATGATTATTTTATTCGCATAACACTTGTAAAGGGCTTCAAATTGCGGTAAACATGGAATATGTATTTTAAGCCAAAACTTCAAGTATGAATTCTTGGGATTCAACCTGAATGCCAGAGCCCTGACCTTTAACATCTCCTAGACCAAAAGGGAAACTATAACAAATATGTGTCAAGAGGTGATGACTCTTCTCTCTGTCATCTTAAGAAACTTGGCTGCATCTGTGCCCTTCCAAGCATAAGCATTATTAGATCAATAACAAGTGATGTCCAAATGAAGCAAGCAAATCTTTAACTAATTAAGAACGAGCCTGTTTCATATTGTTCACTATTTGATCAGCTTTCATTTTCTGAATGCTATCAAGATTTTTCTCCTTCCTGAATTTTCTCATTTTGGAAATGGGACCTCAAAAATAATCACAGTAACCTACTCTTGATCATAATGACTTTTACAATTGAGATTCACAAAAAAAAAAAAAACAAAACCAAAACATCTGTTTTCAGTCTAGAGGGCTATTAATGGAATATGGATGACTAAGTGAAGAGGTACTTACACATAGAATACAGCATTGCCTGAACAAACTGGTGGGGATGTCTGTAAAGAAAACTCCACAACTGCTTAAAAAAATGTAGAAGTTAAGCCAGTTAAGAAATTTGTATAAATGAAATGCACATCTGAAATAGATAATGTATTAGGATGGATAATATATTTTCCTTTTTGTGGGGGTTATAAGAAGCTACAGCAGTTTGCCATGCTTAACAGTAATGCAACTCCAGTGTTGTTTTTTTCTTTTCCCTAGAACAACACCAAAGAGAGAAGAAAATGGTAAAAACAAATCATTATTTGCTTCTTTGCAACATGGAAGAAAGTGTAACCAAAAGTACTGAAGCACTAATGCAGGAAAAAATATAGTAAGTGAATTCTAATGGCCTTTCATTCCATTTTGAAAAAGTGAAGGATGGGAATCTGCTGCAAGAACATAATGGTTATTGCAATGCAGAGAATTTATCAGAAAATGCAGAATATCAGGAACATAGTGTCAAATCTTTGCTTTAAGACTACAAAAAAGCAGCCAACAAATCAAGAACGTTTATAAGTGGTTTACTGATAAATCTTGGAAATAAAACTATCTCTCCTCAGTTAAGCCTCTAATCTGTGATTATTTTATATCAAAATAGGTCTTCCATTTTCCCTGGGTATAACTGGGTGCAAACAAATTTGCAAAGATGACTGACTCCGTTTTGAAAGAATAACAGGCTGCTATCATAAATCAGACTGCACCTAAACTTCATAACTCATTATCATTTGACTGCTAGTAGGAGAAGGGAAGAGACAGAAAAAATGTCATTTTAGGAATGAAAGGGAGTAAAATAAGCTGAAATTGCATAGAAATACTGTCAATCATCATGCAACTGCCACTACAGCCATTCTACTGTACTTCCAGAGCTTGGATAGTCTTTTCCCTTTGAGTGGCTGGTAAATCCATATAATCACCTTTTTCCTTCCAGTGACATCTCTCAAGTCTGGTCACCTTTCCTTTTTGCTGACAGTTGCAGCTTTTTTGTCAGCTTCTAAGGATTTTCCGTAGGTAAGAAGTAGAGTTGTTGATGGTGAAGCATGGTTGATGTAGTGTTAGCAAATCAATGAAATTTGTATCAGGCCATTTGATAATGATATTTGATATTCTGCTTCTATGCAGAATCATATGTACATATTTTGGCTATTTTAGGAGTGTAATTCCATAATTCCCAATGTTTCTGTCTATGGGAGTCCATCTATTATAAGTGAGGTAGAAATTCATTATAGGTTATAAGTTATAAATCTGTAAAATTCCACTACCGTCAATACTTAATTAATGAATTCTATGAAGAGTGACAAGTTATCCAACAGCACTCTCATATATGTGTGTAACACCTTACTGACATTTTATATTAGACCTGCTGGCCAGCTGAGATGTCACTTCTTATTTCCCCTCTCTTTTGAAAGCTGTATAAATATAATTTTAGCTATAAAACATTGTAGCAAGAGATTAATGTTCATAGACTAATTAGAATCAACAAATCAGTGAAAATATTTGATATGTTATTAATGGATCATTTGCAGACTCTTTTTCTGTACTACAGAAACTATCATCTGCATTTTATGTCCCATTTTAATACATCATCCCAACGCTCCTCATCAACATCACTAAGTGCAAGAATACTGAAAAGTGTCCTTCAGAATGTAATTTAAATCTTCTTCCTAATGAACCTCAAAAATACTATAAAAAAATATTAATGTCTTCAAAACAACTTGACACTTTTTGAAAAAGACTGAAAAAAAAACCCAAAACCCCAAAACCCCAACCTTACAGTCAAATGTCAGAAAATCTTACCTGACAAATTGGCTGGTTTTCCACAGCTTTCGTGGCTCCTTTTCTTTGTATTGCAATGCCCCCTGCAGGTATAAAAGATCCTCTCTTTCTCCATAGCATTTTCTTTAGCTCTTTGAGTGGAGGATCTCATCTGAGAAACACATGACTTGCAAAACTCTTGCTAATTGCAAAACATTGGTTGAATCACAGAACAAACTTTCAAAGTAGAAAACAGAAGGTAGAGGAAAAAATACCTTGATACACACTGCATCTTAGATAAAGAAGACTATATGCATAAGACAGAGAAAAAAACACCTTGCAGAAGTGTATTGGATTTGTGTGGCAAGGTTTTGGTAGCAGGGTGCTACGGGGTGGCTTTTGTGAGAAACTGCAAGAAGCTTCTCCTATATTCAACAGAGCCAGTGCCAGCTGGCTCCAAGATGGACCCATCCCTGGCCAAGGCTGAGCTCACCAGCAACGGTGGTAGTACCTTTGTGATAATGTATTTAAGAATGGGAAAAATTTGATGCATGACAGCAATTGCAGCTGGAGAGAGGAGTGAGAATATGAGAGAGAAACAGCTCTGCAGACACCAAGGCCAGTGAAGAAAGAAGGGAGGAGGTGCTCCAAGTGCCAGAGCAGAGATTCCTGTGCAGCCCATGGTGAGGCAGCTGTGCCCCTGCAGCCACAGAGGGTAACGGTGGAGCAGAGATACACCTGCAGACCTGAGAGGACCCATGCCCGAGCAGGTGGATGCGCCTGAAGTAGACTGTTACCTTGTGGGAAGCCCACACTGGAGCAGGCTCCTGGCAGGACCTGTGGAGCCATAGGGAGAGGAGCCCAGGCTGGAGCAGGTTTGCTGGCAGGAGCTGTGACCCCGTGGAGGACCCGTGATGGAGTAGTCTGTGCCTGAGGACTGCACCCCATAGAAAGGACCCATGGTGGAGCAGTTCATGAAGAACTGCAGCCTGCGGGAAGGACTCATGTTGAAGAAGTTTGTGAAGGACTGCCTCCTGTGGGAGGGAGCCCAGACTGGAGCAGGGGAAGAGTGTGAGGAGCCCTTCCTCTGAGGAGGAAGGAGTGGCAGAGACAATGTGTGATGAACTGACCCCCACCCCCATTCCCTGTCCCCCTGCACTGCTGCCAGGGAGAAGATAGAGAATTAAAGGGAGGACATAGACAGCTGACATTATAGTGGGGGTTTGCTACAGGACACCCAACCAAGAAGACTGAGCAGATGAGGTCCTCTATAGACAAACAGGAGCAGCCTCATGCTCACAAGCCCTGGTCCTCATGGGGGACTTCAATCATCCCAATATCAATTGGAGAGACAACACAGCAGGACATAAGCAACCCAGGAGGTTTCTGAAGTGTGTTGATGATGACTTCCTCCTCCAAAAGACAGCAGAGCCAGTGAGGAGAGGTGCTATGTTGGGCCTTGTTCTCATCAACAAGGAAGAGGAAATTTGAAGCTAAATGGCAGCCAGTGATCAATACCAGGAGTCCTACATGGATGAACAAGGACCAACTCAAACACAAAAATGAAGCCTACAGAGAGTGGCAGCAAGGACAGGTAGCTGGTATTCGTGGGAGGAATATAAAGAAATTGTCTGAGCAGCAAGGCATCAGGTTAGGAAAGCTAAAGCCCTCACAGAATTAAATCTGGCCAGGGATGTCAAGAGAAACAAGGAAAGCTTCTATAGGTATGCCAGTGATAAAAAGGAAGACTAGGGAAAATGTGGGACCTTTTCAGAAGGAAACAGGAGACCTGATTACCTGGGTTATGGAAGACTGAGGTACTCAATGACTTTTTTTGCCTCAGTCTTCACTGGCAAGTACTCAAACCACAAGTTGCAGAAGGCAAAGGCAGGGACTGGAAGAATAAAGAACCACCCACTCGAGGAGAAGATCAGGTTTGAGACCACCTAAGGAACATGAAGGTGCACAAGTCCATGGGACCTGATGAGATGCGACTACCAGTGACAAGGGGTATTCCTCAAGGGTCAGTACTGGGACCAGTGTTTTTTAACATACTTTTGGTGACATGGACAGTGGGATTGAGTGTACTCTCAGCAAGTTAGCCAAGCTCTGTGGTGCAGTGAACACACTGGAGGGAAGGGATGCCATCTGGAGGGACAACGAGCCCAAGTGCAAGGTCCTGTAGCTGGGTCAATGTAATCCCAAGCACAAATACAGGCTGGGCAGAGAATGGATTGAGAGTAGCCCTGAGGAGAAGGACGTGGGGCTGCTGGTAGATGAGAAGCTCAACATGAGCCAGCAATGTGCACCTGCAGCCCAGAAAGCCAACCATGTTCTGGGGTGCATCAAAAGAAGCATGATCACGGTCAAGGGAGATGATTCTCCCCCTCTACTCCACTCTAGTGAGACCTCACCTGAAATATTGTGTCCAGCTCTGGAGTCCTCATCACAGAAAGGACATGGACCTGTTGGAGAGGGTTCAGAGGAGGGCCATAAAAATGATCAAAGGCCTGAAACACCTCCCCTGTGAAGAGAGGCTGAGAGAGTTGGGGTTGTTTAGCTTGGAGAAGAGAAGACTCTGAGGAGACCTGATTGCAGCTTTTCAGGGGGCTTATAAGAAACATGAGGATGATAAACTTTTAAACAGGGCCTGTAGCAATAGGACAAGGGGTAATGGTTTTAAACTAAAAGAGGAGAGGTTTAGACTAGATATGAGGAAGAAATATTTAACGCTTAGGGTGGTGAAACACTGGAACAGGTTGCCCAGGGAGGTGGCAGATGCCCTCTCCCTGGAAACAATTAAAGCCAGGTTAGATGGGGCTCTGGGCAACCTGATCCAGTGGAAGATGTCCCTGCTTACTACACGGGGTTGGACTATATGACCTCCGTGGTCCCTTCCAACTGAAACTATTCTATGATTCTATGATTCTGTACTATCCACTTGCAGCCCAGAAAGCCATCCATAGCCTGGGCTGCATTCAAAAAAGCATGACCAGCAGGACAAGGATGGTGATTCTCCCCCTCTTTTCCACTCTCATGAGACCCCACCTGGAGTACTGCCTCCACCTTTGGAGTCCTCAGCACTGGAAAGACATTGACCTGTTGGAGCTGGTCCAGAGGAGGACCACAAAGAGCACCTCCCATATGAGGACAGGCTGAGAGAGTTGGGGTTGTTCGTCCTAGAGAACAGAAGGCTCCAGGGAGACCTTATAGCAGCCTTCCAGTACTTCAAGGGGGCCTACAGGAGAGATGGGGAGGCACTCTTTATCAGGAAGTATAGCAACAGGAGGAGCAGTAACAGTTTTAAGCTGAAAGAGAGTAGATTTAGATTCAATAGCAGGAAGAATTTTTTTACTGTGAGGGTGGTGAGGCACTGGAACAGGTTGCCCAGAGGAGTTGTGGATGCCCCTTCCCTGGACACGTTCAAGGCCAGGTTGGACAAGGCTTTGAGCAACCTCGTCTACTAGAAGGTGTCCCTGACACAGCAGGGGGGTTGGAACTAGGTGATCTTTAAGGTTCTTTCCAACCCAAACCATTCTATGATTCTATGATTCTATGAATTCAGGAGTAAAGCTAAGCCTAGTAAGAAGAGAGGGGTGGGGGGAAGGTGTTTTTAAGATTTGGGTTTTTTTTCTCATTACCTTACTCTGATTTGATTAGTAATAAATTAATCTAATTTCCCTAAGTGGAATCTGTTTTGTCCATGACAGTAATTAGTGAATGATTTCCCCTTTTTCTTACCTCAACCTACAAGCCTGTTGTTATATTTTCTCTCCCCTATCCAGCTGAGGAGGGGAAAGAGGCTTTGGTGGGCACCTAGCATCCATCCCGGATCAACCTATCATAAGAGGTTAGTGAAAACTTGTGTCCTAGCCTGTACTTTGCAGGTCTTGAGGTTTAAACTGGAAAGAAATATGATGGTACTCTAATGTAATTTGAATCCAAAACCTCTGGCCTCAGTCTTAAATGAACTGCATGTTATTCCTTTTCTTAAATGAACAAAAGACAAAAAGTTAATGAAGTCTCTCAGGATGATAGATTTGGTGAACTCCCCACCCTGACCAATATATGTTAAGCATGAACTCAGCTCTCTGACTTTATGTGATTACCATTATATTGCAGAACACACTTTGAAAAATAATGGATTCTCCTACCTCTTTGACAGGTTTCAGATAGGGAGCTATGAAATTGAATTGAATTGAGCTATGAACAATTGAAAAGACTGGAGGCAATATGGATTTCTGAAACCCAGCTGCTGGTCTGATGCCACTCAACAGCAGTTATGCTGGCAATATTAGAATGATTACTGGTCTATCCCAACTGCATTGTTAAAACTAGGCAAACTGAAGCATTTGTAGAGATTGTTCACAGACTAGTACTTGGATTAAAGAAGTACTTCAAAAAAAGAGAGAAAGCAAGGAGATTTCGCAGTTGTTGGTAGGTAGTATTTGGTTGTATCAGTTAAGTGTCATGTTTTCTACTCTGTTAAAATTTGGAAGGATATTAAGCAGAAGCACCATGCAGTATTTACAACATACACCAGACAGGGCATAGCTGAGGCAAGAAGGAATGGATACATATGGATGAAGTGGTTTCTCAATTTTTGTGGAACATACACAGTAGGGACACATGAAACTTCAACAACACCTGCAGTACCTAAGGGTAACATAGAGGACTCTATAAGCACAGTCCCCTGCCTGTCCCCCATTCACAAATTTGAAATATGTAAGTAAAAATTAATAAATTAATGGCTTTACTCTTTAAATTGTTTTCCCAAGGACGGTGCTTTTATACAACTAGTACTAGAGTAAATTAAAAGAATAGTAATTCAGTTCTAGCTGAAGATATGTAAATATATTAGAGATTATAAAAATTAATAATGTTCAAAAAAACTTTCGTATTTACAAGTGGTTTCCACTTATTTTAAATCAACTTGGTCTTGAGCAGCACTGCATTACAGTTTTGCAAGAGTAGAAAAGCCCATTCAAGCTCTAAGACTTTGACTGTAAGCTTTTTCCTTAAATTATATAAATAGCTATTGCAGCTGATTAATTAGTAGTAACTGATCAAGTTGGTCAAATTCTAATTTTTACCCATTAGATATATATTCCAGACTTAGGGATTTAAAATACAGGGCATTTATAGTACTAGATGACAGAAATCTCATGAAGAAAACATCTGTAAACAGATTTAGCTCAACCTCAGATGTAGTGATCTCAGCTTATGAAGTGAGGAGTGCAGCAATGGTGGTAAAAAAAATATATATATACTTACTGAGATGTAGATGCACATATATGCAAATACATACATATGTATGGGCATGTCCTTCTGTTCAGAACTATTAAACACCTGCACTAGGCTGTATCTCTGCCTGGAAAATCAAAACCAAAATGTCTCTGTGGAATTTTATTCTCCTTAACCCTTCTGACAGTGACAGATTCACTCAGCATATATATTTCAGAAACAGAAGAGTATGAGATTTAGGAAAGTTCACATAGAACTACTTTCTCTAATTTCTGCCTTCTTCTAGGATCACCTTCTTCATCAAAACTGAAAGACAATAGGTCTTAAAATGGTAGATTAAGATATTATTACATCAACATTTTTTCTTTAGGCTCTATAAAGAGGTGGCCATTTCCTACACATACCTAGTACCCAAAGTTTTGTTGTTTCTCAGGATCAAATTACATACCTTGGCAATTAGTGAGTTTTTTGGTATGACTTAGTCCTTGCAAACTATATGCCAGCAAATGACCTGTTTGGTCACAGTTCAGTTTTCAGTATTGGTCAATCTATCTAACTAGTTAATTTAATGTCTATCACCTACAAAGTGTTTTTTTTTTCATTTCAAATACTAATCAGTGTAACTAAGGAAAATAACATACTTGAAGCAGTGCATTATTTGCTAAGCAAATACAGAAGTTTAAATCAAAAGAAATTTGTTGTTGGCCTGGATAGAATTGAAAATTCTGGAGAGGACTGGTTCCAGACTTGGTTTAACAACCATGTCTTATCTTATGATTTATCTAAGTACTCTTAAACAAGAATACAAAACCACATTAAAATAACCCACAAGTACAAAAATTTCAGAATGAAATGTAAAGGCTGTCCTACTATCCTTTCAGTGCTGAAGAGACACAGGAGATTAGCAAGTAGAATTTATTCAATGCTTTTCATTATTCATGTCACTAAATTTTATTCTTCTTATTGAACTTTAGATATCTTCTCAGATTAATACAATGCAAAGTATCTGAAATGAAAGTTTTTAGTCTAAACTTGTTCAATGCTCCCTGCACAGTCTGCCGGATGATGCAACCCATCCTATGGCAGATGCCTAAAGGGCAAGGGCATTGATAGTCACCTGGAGAAGTTTATCCCCTTCTTCCCACAAAGCAATCCAGTACAGTATACAGTAAATAAATAAATTTAAAAAAAAAAAAAAGTGTTGTTTTTCAGTAAAAATTTTGAAAAAATAAAAGTGGATAACTGGAATCTTCTCATGCAATGAGAAAGGTGCATGAATATAATTAAATATACAAAACTTTAAGTCTTAAAGAAAATCACTGAATAATCAGAATAAATGGATATAAAATGGATGCATAAAACACTGGGTTTGTAAAAGTCCCATGAAACTAAGAGGACAATGACAATTGGTATGTAAAACACTGTTGTGATTGTTGCCTAAGAAATGACAGCATACGTACACTTTTGTGTAGGGAATCGCTCACAGAAAAATTGAAAGGAAGATCTTGTATTAAAAATTCTTAATCCATAGAAATAAACTGCATTTATTTACATACTGTAAAATTAATTATATAGAATAACTACATGCAATCAGGAATACACAGTCATTTTAACCTATGTCTCTGGAATGGGATAGAGTTTTTTCCAAAAAAAAAATTTTTTTTTTGATTTGACAGGACTGGATTGTGAGTAATGGAGGAGCTAAGAAGATAAAGAAGGACTCTCTTTTTAACACCAGCACAGATCTATGCAGGTTTTATGGAAACCTTTAACTATGGGCTTCAGCTTGCAGGGAACTAGATCCAGAGAGCAAGAAGTCTCTCCTACTTCTGCTTATTATTAAAAGTACTCAGAAACTGAAGACAAACAACTGATAACTTACAGATAAAAAAATAAAGGTTGAAAGCAAAAGCATGATGAACCTACCCTAGATTAGTATCCTTCCATAATTTGTAAAAAAAAAAGGGACTAGAAGCTATGTTTGAGATCAGCAACTACAGATAATTCACCACAGCACTAATATTTTACTATAATCCTGGAAGTCTTTGAACCTAAATCCTTTAAACTTCGTGTGGATGAAAGTGAAACAGCTTCCCTGTGCAGCACTGACAATATGCAGGTAAATTGTTGCCTAAGATTATAACTACTTTTGGATCATAAACACTTGCTTAAAGTTCTTAATGCTATAAATTATACTCCAGACTAATTTGGTTGTGTTTGATTTCCCTAACTGTCAAAACATTATGGCTGTGTTACTGAAAGAATATTTGAAGCAAACGAAATTAGTGACTTTTACTTTCATATACTTGATTTATGGAGATGTGTCTCTCTACTGGTGCAGAAAAATCTATAATCCATCTTTTTATTTTCAGAGAAATCAAAAAGCTAGGCCTATAATAACATTTTAGGCTAACCTCTGCTTTTACTGTTAAACATGTATGACATCAACGATGACGTCTGATGTTGAAAGATGAGAGCATAATGTGAATGTGCAATAGCAAGGGCACTAATATGCTATCAGGACGAAGCTGTATGAAGTTCTAATGCGTTACTGTAAAACATTAGAAAAACTTTCATCCAGATAAGTCATATGGGCTGATTTGTTGCTTACAAACAGCTCAAAGGCTGTCTCATCCTATTAGCTGAAAGAAGAAAGATACTTAACAAAATCTCAGAAAAAAAATGCAATACTTGCTGTTCTGCTTTTCATACATTCCCCTGGAGTAAACATCAACAATATTTGTCTGAATTCAGTCTGAAGCCATCTATCCATACTTTCTGACTCAAAGTGCTAGAAATTAAGCAAACTATCTTTATAAATAATGAATATCGAGATTGGGTAGCTCAAAGATAACTGGCATAAGTAGGACTCTTACTCTAGAATGATCAAACAGCACCAGTATTTTGGAGCTTGTTACTTTCTTAAAAATTAGAAATCTAGCTTCATAATATCCTTTCCTTGATTTAATCTAAAATTAGACCAGTTTTTTATTCAAAATATTAAAGCAGAGAAAACTGGACCTTCAATAAAGGTTATGCATAGGTATACCCTTTGTAGTGGGTTAAGCAGAGGGGAGCTAATTTTTTTTTCCTTTTCTCCCTTCTCTTCATAAATAGCTAGCAAGAAGCTCTGTTTTGAATTCCTGCTCAGGAGAAAAGCTGATACGAAGAGAACATTTATAGTTATTGCTAGGATACCCTCAAGGACAAATACATTCGGTTTCTCTTCTCCCCATAGACAGAGGGAGGGGGGGAAGAGACAGTCTGGCTTCTAGCTTGGGATTTGCTTTTAGGTCAAGATTGAGAAGCAGACTGACCAATTATTCCATCCCATGCACGTCATACCCAGTATATAGGTGAGAACCCTTCCGGGAGAGCTGGCTTTTTCACTTCCCTTGGGCTCCCTGCATTCGCTCTCCCAAGGCCTTGTTTTTCTTCCCCCCCAACGGACGCCATTAGCTCTTGGCCCGGGACGCTTGTTATCTCCGTTCCGTGAGTGCCTCCGGGATCCTCCCTCTCCAGGGAGATCATTAGCTGTCTTTTTTTCTTTTCCCTGATTCGGTCAGCTCTCGGCCTGGGACGCTTGGGCTGTTATCTCCGTTCCGTGAGTGCCTCCGGGAGCGGCGCACCCCCCCTCCCTTACCCTCCTTCCCCCCCCCTTTTGGGGGAATCGTGAGTGCGGTTTCTGGGGATCATTAGCTGGCAACAAGCTGAGCCTTTTTGGGGGGGCAGTATCGTTGGGTTTCTGGGGATTGTTAGCTGGCAACAGTCTAAGCTTTTTGGGGGGGGGCAGTATCATTGTGTATCACCCATTCCCTCCCTCCTCCGGGGTTATTGGCCGGGAGTGGGCTGGGCCTTTGATCATCAGGTGGGGAGGGGCAGAATCACTGTGTATCACATTGCATATTTGTATATAGTATTATTTCCAATATTATTGTAGTTTAGTTATTAAATTGTCTTTATCTCAACCCACGAGTCCTCTTTGCCATTTACCTCTTTAATTCTCTCCCCTATCATTGGGTGGGGGCAGGGACTGTGTGAGTGGGTGTGTGTGGTTTGGCCCCCAGCCAAGGGCCAACCCGCCACACCCTTTCAGAACATTCAGTGATATAGCCCTAAAGTCATATTTCTAAACTAACACAGCTTTCCTTCCTACTACTTTTGCAAATGGTGGAGGAGCCGAC
>VZTO01019388.1:0-21971 GCA_013400615.1 Syrrhaptes paradoxus
CCATTCTATGATTCTGTATATATGTCAGCTTCACCTTTGCTACTTGTATCATGAGGAGGCAGGCCTTAGATATTGCCATTTGAAATCAGAAGTCATCTTGTTAAATATTTTAAAAGTCAAGAATTCTTTCCTCTTTGAGCTTCTGCTCTCAAAAACAAGCAGGCATACTGTTCATTAGAGTCTCCCAAAGTGGTTTCTATGTTAAATTCCATATGTTCTTCTTAAAATTCTTCTTGAGATAGGAAACTTCAAAGCCACTGTTGTTGTGACTCACAGGACTTCTATATGGTTTAATCAGTTGGATCAAAGGTTAACTTCTCCCTGTCACAGGTACAGCCTTTATTTCCTGTTGACAGGTTTTTGTATGTTTAGGAACATTTAAATGTTAGCTTACACTGATAAGACTAAGCACTTCTACCCTGGTTTAATTTGATTTCTTGTATTTCAGACAGGCCTCAACTTCTATTTATTTAAACTTTTAGCCCCAGCACCATCCAGCCACCAAAATCCATAAACAAATATGCACTGAATTGCTTCATGCTTTTTGAAGCTGATTAACATCTCCTTGGTTTGTACAAACTTAATCAAACTAATACAATATCACTTATAACGGCACATTCGTGAGGCAGGAATCAAGCTGACAGAGTATCTGCTGCGTCCTATTACAGTCTTAATTATGAGTCAGGATCTCTCCCTACATTATCTGTGTAGATAACCAAATTTCCCCGAAAATCAGTACTAAAAAGAAATAGAAGAGTTTGTCAGCCAAATCCCTATACTTCAGTAAGATCCCCAAAGATCCACAGAATAGCAACACTGTATGAGAGATGCCAGTGTATTTCAAACATATGACTGTAAATTGAAGCATAAAGAAACTATCAGCTTCCACAGGAACCTGTGGAGACTGATACATAGGATATCCGGACGAAAGAAGTTCAGTGTCTCTATAATGAAAAAAAAAAATAAAATACCACCTTTAGAGGGCAGTTACACTCATTTCTTTCTGTGTCAAGAACAGCAACGAAATACAAGCACGAACTACATTTAAAGTTTTGTTGCTCATCTGAAAAACTCTTGGTTTATGTCTGAAAATTAAATGTTATGACTGCCATCGTTTTTTCATATTAAGAAGTATAAAATATCAATATATATGTGGCTCTGGAAACAAAGAACACCTCACATCCCTGGAGAACTGTGTTGGTCCCTCCTAAAGGAAAACAAATGAAAGCGTTCTCCACAGTTCTTATTCTCTTTCACAATACTAGAAAAAGCTGACAACAGGACCAGAGTTCAGTAAACAAACACAACTTTGCTCAGAAACAGGAACTTCAAAAGCAGTTAGTGATTTTTATCTTTACATACTCAACTAATATTGAGAAGGTCCAATGCCCTCCAAGATCAGAGTTGCATTTTGTCAGCTGAATGCTGCTAACAAACTAATTGCCATTTCAGTGGCAATAGCACTCCACCCAGCATATCTTGCATTTGGTGGCTGAACCAGGTGCACTGTTAGACTAATTATATTATCTCCAAAATGCTGGCACACATGTTTCAGGTTACACTGATTTAACATAAGGGAACAACTCTCAGGTGAGTTCAATGCTTGAGACAAAGACAGGGCATATTGGGAAGTGCACAGTAGGAGGATTGTGTTGTGCCAGCAGTGAACTGCTGAGACAATAACCAAGATGAGGAAGAAGGATGTTTTACTTTGGCGAAGCAGAATGCACCTAAGCAAATCACCTTCTTCAAGCAAGTGCTGCCTTTGCTGATTGCAGACGTGCAGGCTGTGTTCAGAGCTGGCTGCGCCTCACTCAGTGGTGAGGAAAGCTGTACACAGAGGACATAAGAGCAAAGGGCTTGACCTATGGACCCATCATGACCTAAGCTAATTGAGTTACAGCACAGGTCTCTCTGTGAATCATACGTGATCACAAAGAAGTCAGATTAAGCCAGGCTTAGTTCACTCCTGCCCTTCATCTCATGTAGTCACCTGCAAGCATGCAAAGCAGTTTTAAATGTTACCCGAGGAGATGACACTACTTGTAGTAGTGTGAGACCACTAACTGCCTGGTATCACTCACGGTTTTGGTGTTTTTTGTTTGGTGGTTTTCTTTTTTTTTTTTTTTTTTTAAATTGTTAAGTATTGACAGGATGCAAAATTATGGCACCAAAAAGTCAAGAAGTGCCACTTATCTCTTGCACTTGTCTCAGTTTATGCAGAATCAGAAGCATTGCTAAACAGCCAGAGCACATAAAAACGAATCTGTCCTCCCACCAGCCCACGAGGAAAGATATTGGGGTTCATCTCGTTCACATGACACGACACCTAGGTTTCCAAGGCAAGCAATATTAGCCGTATTGAAGCCGGCTCCTCAGCGGAGCACATGAAACAGGGTCTTTCAGGTGTCGTCAGATGTGTCAGAAACACTTCTGTACCCGCGTAGCAGGGGTCGGGTTTCTCCACCCTCGGAGGCCAGCTCTGGCTCCCCCCACCCACGCTGCGGGAGAGGGCGGGAGGGAGAGAGGACAGGCGCTTTCCCGCACGGCGGCCCGCGGAACATAGCTCCGGGACGCCTGAGGGGCAGAAGGCAAGCGGGCAGCGCGAGCCCCCAGCCACCGCAGTGGCGGGGCTCCCCGGCTGTGGCCCCGTTATCTGCGGGTGGGGCCGGACGCCGGCACCCCCGGGTCTGCTGCTCCCCGCCTGCCCGGGCCGCTGAGGTAGGCTGGTCAGGTAATTTCGGCCCCGCTCTCTCCCCTGGGGCCCAGGTGGCCTTGATGAGCCGGCCGGGGCCAGCGGCCGTAGTCCGCGAGGGACATTAACCAGCGCGGGCCTGACGCACCTCGAGGGAGCTAGCACGGACGGGGCGGGCATGGAGGAGGAGCGGGCGCCCGAAGGGCTGGGTAAGGACTTAGACGTGGGGCCCGGGCGCCGGCTCTCATTAATGACCGAGGCGGGAGGCACCCCCCCAGCAATGAGCCTAATAAGCAGCCCTGGGGGAGGATAACGACCCTGTCGCCTTCTCCGGGCTGTTACCTGTGAGGGCCGGCAGCCATTAGTCCGTGCCTCCCCTCGCCTTGGGCTGGTGGCCCTGCGTTCCCGAAGCCCCGGGGGAAAGCTGCAGTTTTGCCCGGAGTGGCAAGGGGGATTTGGGGCTAATGAACTGCTGCTGCTTGGCCTGGTACCCGCGTGGCCCTAGTGTCACCTGCCTTGGAAAAGCGCCTGGCAAGCTGCCGTGAGGGTTGGGGGTGTGTAGTTCTCCCTTTGTATCACCCTGAGGGGTTCCTGGTGCCTCGGGGTGTCTAGGCTGCTAGCACTCAACACCTTCACCCACTGTCTGATCTTTCTCCTTGCCTGAGCTTGCATGGGCGGACCTGTGAAGCTCATGTTTCTCCCTGTGTGTACGTTCAGGTTGCTTTGTGCTAAATGCTCCAAACAACCTTAAAAATAATGGCTGTCATGGTGCAAGTGGTTACCTGGTTTCAAAAAAAGTCTAAGGAGGCAGCTGTGAAAAGAAAAAGAGGAGTTAGCTTCCTTCTCATGCCCCTTCAGCAGCTCAGGTGTTCCAGACTCTGTATGTATGATGTTCCCAGTCAGTTAAAATCCCTTCTACTTACAGTTATATTTATCTATAAGTGGGACAAAGTGATGTTCAGTCGGGTCTCTTGTCATATGAATGATGGGAGAAAGGAGTGGTTTGGTAACTCCTTATTTGTTACCGTGAAGGTCTATCTTTCTCTCCAAACTTTATTTTAATTTCAGGTGTTTTCTTGGCAATCCCAAGTTTTTGTGAGGCTTTTGCTATATGTTTTAGAAAAAGAGACAGCAATTTACCTTCTCTTGGAGGAATATTCCTGTAGATGATATAAAACTCCCAGTTGTCAATCTCTTTCTCAGCTGTAGATATAAGGTACATACTCTTTGAAATGTATTTTGTGATGTAAGCACATACTGGCTTTTATATTAAAGCAAGTAAATAGCTTTCTCATATCAAAGCACTAAGCTGAAAATGCTGTTCCTGATTTGAGGCAGAGGGCGAGTGACAGAACGAATGATGTGAAAATATTAGCTTTTTCATATAAGGAGCCAGATGAGCTCAGAGGCAGTGAGGAGGGTGGTGGAAAAAGGAATTATATAGAACATAGCCAGCTTCTGCCCTGCTCAGCTCTTAACCCTCCCCATCAGGATATTTCATCTTATTTAACAGCAGTGGAAACTGTTGCTGCTTAACAAGATCAGTTTATTGTAGTTGCATAGTTTCCTGCTTCTCTCTCGTTCCCCCGCAACTAATTTGGTTCTCTTAATACTGTGAAAAGCAAATTAGATGGTCTTGGAAGCAGCCTGGCGTCCCCTTGTTCTTCCATGAAGATTCTTCCATCTGATTGGTGTTGTGGGGTTCCTTCTTGATTAACAATTGTTTAAGAAAGAAACATTGAGGCAGAAAGCAAGTCCCTTATTTTGGTGTTGCACTAATATTTATCAAAAGTAGGACAGACTGAAACAAAATTATTTTAGATCTTTCCCCCCCAAAAATTAAACAACCACACTTCTCTGTAGGCACATACAACTGAAACACTGCCAACAGTCTGCTCAAACTTTCCACTTTCCAGACGGAGGCAGATATTTGGTTTTGGTTTTATTTTTTGTAATTTCTATACTTAAGAAATAGTCACTTCTTTTTCTTTTTTTTTTTTTTTTTTTTTTTTTTTTTTTTTTTTTTTTTTTTTTTTTTTTTTTTTTTTTTTTTTTTTTTTTTTTTTTTTTTTTTTTTTTTATTTTTTTTTTTTTTTTTTTTTTTTTTTTTTTTTTTTAAGTAGCAGAAGCCACATAGACTTACATGTTCTGAGACAATCTGTGGGTTTTCTTCTTTTGGAAATGTATGTGCCAGCTAGGAAAGTATAATTCTTCTTTATTTTTCTGTTGCCTATTTTAATTATTTGTCTTGCTGTGCTATTTCTGACCTGTCTTCTACTCTTCAGCCTCTCTTATTGTAATGCAGTTTGTGTTTTTGTTAAACTTGGTCAGACTTCACCTATTTTTGTCCTCAGACAGCTATTTCATTACCTATCTTATATGTCTGTTATGAATAAGCCCTGTGGCTGAAGCTGCAGAAAACTAATTTAAGGCAGTTATAAGTTTGTACAATTAATTGTTCTTTTGCTTGGTCAGACTGAGTATGATAGAAACACAAACCTCTATAAATCAAAAGTTATGTCATTTGTCAGAATATCAATGCTGACACATATCTGCGTAGACCAGAATTTTGCTCGTATTTTTCTTTTGCCCTTTTTAAATAAGGTGACACTTAGTATCTCGATAAGTCATTGATTTTTGTTCTGTTCCTTATTCCAAAGACCTTTGTTATTCTCAGTGCCATTTTCCCACTACTGTATTTGTAATACACAGCCTTCCCTGTATTCTCTGTGTCTCCAGTTCATTCTTCCTGTGGTTCACAGTTCATTGTTTTTGCAGGCGTCTTCATTGTCAAAATGAGGCTTTTCTCATCTCAGATGTTTTAATATCTCCATTTTCGCCATATTACATTCTTGGCTGTGTCTTTCCTAGCAGCACTCTGGCCTGGTGACAGTCGTTCACTTTGAACTCTCTAGTTCTTTTCACTGTTGGGTTTCATTGTGTAGTGTTTTTCTTCACCCATAACTGAAACTTCTGATTCAGACACACCCTTTTTCTCATGCCATCGAGGCACATCTGGCTTTGACAGTGTGCATGTGGTGTGGGGGTTTTTGTTTTTCTTTTTTTCCTTTTAGAGTGTGAGGAGGAGAAGGAGGACACATTGCTGAATACTGAGCGCTTTGTGGTAGGTGCTGATGCTGTCAGTGAGCATGGTCCAGGGAGCAGTGGGCTGTCTGCATTCCAAAGTACAGCTGTAAAGGAAGTTCAGGATACCTTGGGAATAGAAGATAGGATCAGCCCTGCAAAGAAGGTAGAGGAAGATGGAAGATATTGTACCTTGCAGGCAACTGGGTCAACTTCCCAAGACTCGGCAGCCCTTGACAGCCAGCTCGACCTTGCCTCAGTGTGTGGGCGGCTGTCAAATTTCCTCAGTGACGTGAAGGCTGTGCCCTCACTTTCTGTGGCTGAATTTACACAGGAGCCCACAGGTCTGTCAGGATCACCTGAACAGTGTGAAAGCTATTACTCTGATGGGATTGAAAAGGAGGCAAAGAAGAAAAAAAGTAATGGCAGAAGTGGAAAATGCACTGAGAAAGCATCTAGTGGAATCCCTGCAGACCTCTGCAGGCAGGATGTGTGTGGCCCAGCTACTTGCCGATCATCCAAATGCACTTCAGCCAACACTGCAGCTCAGCAGTCCTACAAGGTGTCTTCAGTTCTGGAATGCAGAGGTAGCCATGATGGGATCAAGGGAAGAAAAGAGTTACCTGAGAATCCAGAAATTCTTCTGCCGGTCAGGAAGAAGTCACGCACCTTCTATAGTGCAGGTAGATACCGGGAATCCCACTGGCAGACAGTGACACTTGCAGTGCCAGTGGCACTGATGTTTCCTTCACCATACTGAGGGTGCAGCATGGAGGTGCTGAACTGCTCTAACTGCTATTGCAGTGCATTCTACACTGTTAGATGTGTGAAGGCTTATTCAGATAAAGGTGGCTGAGTGCCTTATGTTTGAAGCATTTCTAGCAATGCTCTTTGTTTTACTGTGGAAAAGATTTTTGTTTATTGTTATGGTTTACTTTTTTAAAAAAGTCTTTTATGTTGTTCATATGTTTCTAGGTATAGTAAAAATGTTCTATTTCCCCCCCCTATCTTGTTTCTTTGGGGTTTTTGTTTATTTGATTGTTTTATCACATACTCCCCATCTCTCTCTCTTTGAATTTCTAGAGCAGCTAGAAGAGTTGGAGAAGATGTTCCAGGAAGATCACTACCCCGACAATGAGAAGAGGAGGGAGATCGCGGCTGTGGTTGGTGTAACACCACAGCGTATCATGGTAACACCTGTGTGGGTAACGGTGCTGACTGTGGGTTCTGTGCAGAAAATTGATGGAGAGGGACTGGAGCAGGGAGGAGGAGCTTGAGTAGGAAGGAGAGAGGAGGTCATGAGTAAGGGGATGGAGACTGCATCTGCCACTGGTGACAAGAAGGAAGAGAGCTCACAGGGATGGACACTGCGCAACCAACTACCCCACTCAAAATGGCAGTGAAGTCTGTGGTTGTGTACTCCATCTCTTCCCGTTTCCTAAGATGAG
This sequence comes from Syrrhaptes paradoxus, assembly GCA_013400615.1. Classification (NCBI taxonomy): domain Eukaryota; kingdom Metazoa; phylum Chordata; class Aves; order Pterocliformes; family Pteroclidae; genus Syrrhaptes; species Syrrhaptes paradoxus. The sequence goes on from VZTO01019388.1 coordinate 7,228, forward strand.
ACATATGGGTAGGTAAAAAAGGCTAAGGAGATTAGAGTTAATCTCTTCTGTCTTGTCGATCATGGGCATCAGAGGAAACTGGTGTTTGGGGATCTCTTTCTACTGTTTTCTTTCTGTTTGCAATGAATCTTGCAGATTCTCTGGAAGAAAGGTTTCTCAAGGTTCCTTTCTCTGGAAGAAAGGTTTCTGGCCTCACCTGGTGATGTCTAGAGGCAGTCATTGCTGATTTGTTGCCTGTGTCCCTATGTGTAGATGGTTTCCTCTCTGAATGCATCCTCTCCATTTATCAGGTCTGGTTTCAGAATCGCAGGGCAAAGTGGAGGAAATTGGAGAAGTTGAATGTGAAAGGCAGCAAAAAGTATCCAACATCATCAGCTGTGTCAGTCCCCTTTGGGTCAGATGGTTATGGACGAGGGACTTACTCTACCTTCTCATTTCTCCACAACAGATACCTTATTAATTAAATATCTTCCTATGTCATTTCCCCTTTACAGTTAAGCTATGGAAAGCTGACCATTGAGTTTGACCTTGGTAGCCTGTCTGTCAGATTTCCAGGCAAATTGTAGTGGACCCTCTTAAAAGTGCTTGTAGCACTGTTTTGAAATAAAACTGTTGAAATTGCTCTGGCTAAAGTAATGTGGAGAGCAAGAGATGAGACCAAAAGGTCTGTGGAATCACCCCTTCATTTTTAGTTTATGCATTTTAATGAAAGCATTGGCTTTGTGTGCACTTGAGAATTCTTGCATCCAAGTCTTTCTCCCACCATCACTCTCCATTTCCATGTATTTCCATTTGATGATGGAAATGCTGATTGTTTAGATCAGTCTTCCAGAGCTCTGGGCTGCTTTGAGTAAATATAAGCTGGCACCTTTTGTAGATGAGCAGGAGACATTTATTGGGGGGGGGGAGGGGGGAAGGAAGGGAGTGTGCAGGAGGATTCTATCCTCTGGTCTTTCAAGGGGGAGTGAGTGAATGAGTGAGGGAAGAAATTAGTCTCCACAGGAAGGTATTTATGGCAACCTGGAGTGAGAGTCTTCCTGTGAAGAAAACATAAAAGAGAAAAATTAAATGAAAATATATGAGACCACCTGGCTGATTTTATCACACTGTCCCTGCTGCCTGTCCTTTACACACTAGTGACCTGGGCCTGCTTCCCCAAATACTGTTGATACAGCATCCCTTGCACTGTTTTCCTTGCACTCGTAAGTCAGCCAGTGCTTTCCCTTTCCACCTGCTAGTGATCTAGGATTTGCCCATTGTAGGATAGTTAGAAGAGTGTATACTTTATTGTGATGTTTTGCCTTGTCCTCTGGTGCCTGCTCATATCCTTGACGTATACCTCCAGAGCACCTCTTCTGCCCGTGCCTCCATTGCCTGATACTGCTCATGACCAGTCTGCCATGCTGGGTGTAGACACTACAGCTGGGAACTACTCCAGCCTGCTCAGTGGACATCCTGCACCACTTGCCTCCTCCTCAGGTGAGACCCCTATCAGCACAAGTATTTTGCATAGCTGCAACATTAGCTGGTGGTGCCGGTAGGAGCCTTGTGCCATCAGTCCAAAAAGTGACACCAGGTTTAACAGCTCTCTACTAATTGAGTATCTACTGGTTATGTACCAGCACAGTGTTGCCTCTGTGCTAATGACAGAGACAAATTTGCAGTCCTTGTTCATGTCCCAGCGCAAGCCAGCAAGGAATACTGAATATGACTTCATAGGTATATGTGATCAGGGCACTCTTCCATAATAGCTGTTTGACATTGGTACTGCTTCTCTGAATGACGATGAAACTATTATTCTGATTATTATGCTTTTCATGGTAGATGCACACGTCCCATATTCTGGTTTAGACTGTAACATTCTGAGGAAGGTGCATTGCACAAACTAGGGTTGTAGAGCCTCTGTCAGGTACTCCATACCTTTCAACCTCCAAAGAAGGTTCCTTGACTTCTCCAGGCAGTGCAAGACCTTGTGGGAGTGAGACTAGTTGAGTTCTTAAGCATACAGCTTAGTTTAATTGCTTTGCAGTGTCGTTGAAAGTCAGTGGGGTGTGCTGTTTGACCAGTTTTCTACCTGAGCTGCATTTAGACTTTAAAGATTGATGGCAACCAAACAGAAGAGGATTTGTTCAATTGTGTATTTGTATATAGAGTATTTGGAGCATTCCCTACAGCCAGGAATGGTCCCTAAAGCATTTCCTATATATGTTTATGTTTCCAAGTTGACACAACTTGAAAATATTTCCAAAGTGATGGGGACTTCACCACTTCCTTAGGGATAGATTTCCCAAGTAATAGATGTGCTGACATGTGGTTCTGTTGTGTGTATTTTCCTGCTTCCCAGTGTAATTCATTATTTTGAATTGTATTGTATTGAGCAGTTTCCTTCTGGGGAATCTGCACACTGGGATTAAATTCTCCATGTGGAAAACACAGGCAATCATTCTGATAGGAAAGAAATGTCCTGTCTGAATTCTTTGTACAATGTGTAAGGAAGAAAAAGGGCAAGTGAATATCCCCGAGAGTGGGCTGGGTATGTGAGAAGATAAAGACAGCTGGGTTTTTACTCCTTGAATCCTTTGAACTTGCTGCTGACTGACACCTGTTGCATTTACTGTGTATGCATCTAGCTTTTATGAAACACATGCTTTCTTTGCTTGTCTGAAACCCCTATATCTTAAGTGTTACGGATGTGAGGAGAATGTACTTCATTCTGCTAGATCTATGTGAGGAAACAAGCTTCCCCTTGTTCTTTTTAAATCATGCTAGGCAAGAAGTGATGAAATCTTTTTGTGTTATCTATGGCTGGTAAATACTTTCCAGATACAGATCTGTTTGGAAAAAAAGTACCTTTTCTAAATCACTTTGCAGGAAAGAGGCATGCTTTGCTAATGTACACAAACTGTGATGTTTGATGATTTGTTTTTAACCAGGTTTCCTGAGGGAAAGGAGGAATGTGATGTGTGTAATGAACCACACACTCTTTGTTTATGAAACCTACCCTGCCCTCTACATTTGTTTAATCAATTTTGACAGAAAACAGAAATCTTAAAAAATTATGTTCCTACAAGTCATGGGAAAATTGGTTCCTGGGCAGAGTAGATACCTAAGTTAGTGCTCCGTCTGAGGGAAAAGACTCTTACTAGGTGTGGAGTCCTCACAGAAATGGATCTGCATGTCACAATTGCAGGAAAATCTTCAGTCACAGTTTTGCCTTAGTAGATGCAGGCTAACACTGCCATGGGGAATGCAACTTCCTTTTTTTTTGTTATCTAGCATTACATAGGCAGACTTTTCTCTTTAAGAATGAAAGTAGGAAATTAAATGGAAGAAAAAGACAATGTGACTTTTGAATTCCTTCAGCCTCCTTGATCAGAAGAAAAGCTTGTCAATAAATAGGGCCACCCAGGGTCCACCTGTTTTTCTTCGTTAGAATATCTCAGAAAGTGAAGGAGATAAAACTTGAACGGGATAAAATTTTCTGACTCACTGGTGCTTTTGCAGGAAGCATTTTGCTTCACATTACTGTCTTGCTGAGGACACATGTCAGGAGCCCAGCCTATGCTGGTATCCCTTACACAAATAGCAAGATTATTATTCAGTGGCAGAGGTGGGTTTGTAATGGAAGTCTTGGGAGCAACTGGACTAAATCAGACATGATCTGTTGTTGTGGTTTAACCCCAGCTGGCATATGGGCTATACAGTTGCTCTCTCACTCCTGCCTGTTGGGATCAGGGAGAGAATTGGAAGAGTAAAAGTGAGAGAACTCATGGGTTGAGATGAAGACAGTTTAATAAGTAAAGCAGAAGCCACAAGGGCAAGCAAAGTAAAACAAGGAATTCATTCACTGCTTCCCATCAGCAGGCAGGTGTTAAGCCATCTCCAGGAAAGCAGGGCTCCATCGTGTGTGATGGTTACTTGGGAAGACAAAATGCCATAACTGAGTGTCCCCCCTTCCTTCTTCTTCTCCCAGCTTTATATACTGAGCATGGCAGCATATCGTATGGAATATCCCTTTGGTCAATTGGGTGCAGCTGTCCCAGCTGTGTCCCCTCCCAACTTCTTGTGCATGTTCAGCTTACTTGCTGGTAGGGTGGTGTGAGAAGCAGAAGAGGCCTTGACTCTGTAGGCACTGTTCAGCAATAACTAAAACATCCCTGAATTATCAACACTGCTTCCAGCATAAATCCAAAGCATAGCCCCATACTGGCTGCTATGTAGAAGATTAACTCTATCCCAGCCCAAACCAGCACATCTGCCAAAGAACAGTACATGAATTACAAGCTCTAATGATTTCACTTATAAGATTCTTGCTTTTGAACAAATTACTTTGATGATCTTTAGTTGACATAGCAAGCAAGAGTCATGCCTTTTAAACAAGCAGTACATTCTGGTGTACTGAAAATCCAGAAGAGGATCAGACAGACACACTTCTCAAAGCAATGCAGTCAGAGGCTGAAGTTGGTTTACTGATATTCAGTCCATTAAATGAGGAATGCTATTGCTCCCATGTTTGATGAATATTTTGTCTACTTTCAAAATGTCATTTACAAGAGATGTGTTTTCTCACAATTTCGAGAAGAGCATGCATCTGTGAAAAGCTTTGTTTGGGATGGCTCTTGATGTTCCAGTAACTGCTGCAGTTACAGAGGTACATTTCATTAAAAGAAACTAGTTAGGATAGCATATGACAGAAAGACTTACAGTAATAGAGCCCTTTGCTGAACTCTTGAGAGAGAGTTTTTTGCTTGAGAAAAGCAGCCCTAGCAAGTAGACTCTCTGATGTTAGACTGGTTGCTCAGCCTGTAAACAACATCAGCTGCATGTACCCAACACTGGGCTTGTTAAACAGTTATAACCATGGTCTCTGGCCTCCCAGTCTGAAAGCATCTCCATAGTTACTGCCTGGATCATTTCAGACATCTCATGCTAAGGCCTTTTGGAGACAACGTAATGAGTGCTTGACTAAGGAAGTCATGTATGGCTGATGTCAAGAGGAAGTGCTCCAATGCATACAGGTGTCACTCAGGTAACAAATCTTGGTTTTGCACATGATCTTGTCTGTTAACAACAGTGAAAGCAGCTTTCTAGAACATTTAAAATACATGTTTTCACAGTTGGAACCATAGCTGAAACCAGGACCTGTTGTAAGTTCACAGACACCTCTCTAGCATAGGCCTCTCAGTCTCCTTCAAGACTGGTGAAAAACTGAACTCACAGCCATCCCAACAGAAATATACACATCAATTTTTGTTAAGACTGTCCCATTCATTGGAAGCTATTTGTGTTAAAGAACGTGTCTCTTAAGTCTGCTAGGATGTTGAGGAAGCAGCTATAGTAGGGGGAAGACAGCTGTGTAGCTGAAAACTTAGAACAGACATTCTTGAGTTAAGGCCAGAACTGGTTCAGAGATCTGAAGCTGCAAATTATTACATTGCTCTCCAGAAATTCCTAAGGTTGTCTCATGGACTGAAACCCAGAAATAATGGAAGTGATAAATTAAAAAAATCCTACTGTTACATTTCTGTGGTCTCTGTAAAGCCTTCTGAGGATATCGATCTCTCTACATCAATGTCAGGAAGAGAACAGAACTGGAAAATGTAAGTATTATCTCAAGCCAGTGATCAGAATTCATCATTGAACAAGAGGATGGAATCTTCTGTAAATATAGTGTCAGATTTACCAGATATTCCTTGCCTGGGTATTGTTTGTTTGTACTGCATTTGTGACTTTATTCAGAAGATACAAATTCAGTGTCTTTGTTTGAAAGGACAGAGAGGTGGAAGAAACTTTAGACAAGTCTGAACCGGCTCTTTGGAGGCCGAGTGTGCTGTCTTCAAAATCTCATTGCCTGCTGGTCCTGTTTCCATGATGCACAAAGATTATCTGCATTAAGTGTTGCACGTATTTCAAAAAACAGAACTTAATTCTTAGGAGGTTTGAAAGTGGGTTTAGAATGATTTCCTGGAGCATGTTGTTAACACCACTTGTATTCATCCTGAGCAAGACTTAAGGCTGTCTGCAGAAGAGCTAATCCTGCTGTCATTATTGAACTGAAGCTTAATCTGGATATAGGCTGTTTTTCAGGTAAGTTGTGCCTCACATGGCTGCTGTTTCGTAATGTTTGTGTGAACTGCTACATTCTGGGATAGAATAGTAAGAAACAGTGCAAATTAAATTTTTAAAAAGAGATCTTTAGCTTCATTTCTGGCTAAGCCATTTTGACTTGTGGGGAAATGAATGATTGTCTTGACTATGTTTTGTCATGTGGGACTACATTTGTTCTGTGTCAAAAAAAAGGAATGTGATGGGTACATCATAGATGCCGCCTGACACAGAGAAATAGTATGCTCAAATAGAAAAAATAAACTACTGAGAGTTGCCTGGGCACGTGAATGCTTTAGAGATGCCATCCTAGATCTTGCTCTAGTTTCCTAAATGAGCTCAAAATCAGGGCTATTCAAGTTTTCACTGAAATATCATGTCTCCTTCTTTCCATAGTTGAAGAAGAGAGTTGAAAAAAAAAAAATGATGTGGGAAGATCCAATTAGATGGGGAATCTAAGAAATGGTGCTACAAGGTGTTGAAGTGGAATCTCCTTATCAGCTCTCTGGGTGTGCATTCCAAAATTCTCTAAAGGTTGATCATGCTTGCTGTGGCAGCTTTATGTTTAGGTTTTACGTTTAAGGCCTTTGTTTCACACCTGGTAGAGTGTATTTGATGTTACTCTGTGTGCCTGCAAGGGTGAAGTACAGCTGTAAAGTATCCATACTACCAGCTTTTCCTGAATGTTTTACAACGTGTGGGAGTAGACCAACTTTACCTGAACAGTCCGTGATATTTTCTCGTATCTACTGCATCCCTGTGTTGGTTCAGCCTAGCCAGACTTGAAAAATAATTTCAAATTGTGTCATGCACACCTAATGGTTATACTTCTCAAGAGAGAAATCATTTGCTATTTGGCATAATAAAAGAGAATCTTGTTCTCTCTTGCACCATGTGCAAGCTTCCCGAACTTTTGTGTATGCTTGTTACTCTGGATCACCAGCATACATGATTCTGACCTTTTCCTTTCCTATATTGTCCTCTTTCCACAGAGGCTGTTCTGTAGGAAACTGTTCCTCTCCTTTTCCAACAGTGACTGAGGAGACAGGTCGCCAAACAAGATTCTAGAAACCAAATGGTGTTGGTTTCCTTGTCGATCTCCCAGTTTCTTTTTCCCAAGGCCCTTTGGCTGACATCTCTGCTTTTAAAATTTTTTGTGAGTCATGACTTGTCAGAGGCCAAACTGGGAGTGAAAATTTGGTTAAAAAGTGGCCTGGACAACACGTTTTTGCTTCTTTCAAACAACAATTAAATTTTTCAAAAGGGTAATCTGTGCAACACACTTGTCCCAGAGGACAGTAGAGATGGAAGATGGCTGGGGGATTGTTCCTGGCTTTTTTCCAGGAAGTACTTTGCTTCATTTGCTGCCTTCTTGAGAGCCGAATAAATCCAGTATGCAGAGACTGAAATAATTAAGGTAATTTTATTTAACCAATAAACATCATCCTCTGTTCCAGAGAGCTTGATACTACTCCCTTTTGCTTCCCAGCAGCAATGCTGGTGCTTGCTTACTTTTATTCCCATCAGTTAACATCCACTATTTCACTGGCATCTTGCTTTTCTGTTATGCCACTCATGTCATTCTCTCTACTTTCTCCTTTTAATTTTCTGTATGACAGCATAGTATGACAGTCTCTCTTTTTATTCACAGTCTCTTCAGTGGGAGGAATGGTGGCATCTTGTGAAGCAGTTCAGACAAAGGCATTACCACAGCTGAACTTCAGTTCCAGCAGAATGGAGTGCTTCCCTAGTCTTCCCAGCCCTCCACCCATCCACAGGGCCAGCCTGCCCCTCAGTCTCCTCTTCAGCCCCCGCAGTCATATTGTTTCCTTGGCGCTGGATGCTTCCAACAGTGAATGCAGCTTGTCCAGTCAGGAAAATGGCTCCAGGGAGGCCTTCACTTACAGCATCCACAATCAAGGGTAGGAACAGATGAGATTGTCTTTGAGGGAGGTGAACCCTGGGAGAAGCCTTGGGAGGGTGAAGACGAGACGTGGGACAAGGAAATAGGGGGGCACAAAAGTGAGAAGTTAGATGTGGGTGTGAGAACATCCTTTAAATGGAATATGAAAAAATGTATAATGTGCGTAGTAGGAGAGGGCACCTGCTATCAGAAAAGTGATACCTTTAATCAGAGTGCTTTCAGAATTGCATGCCTGTCAAGTGAAAGTGAAGTTCAGAAGCACAGTTAAAAGGAATCCTTGAGAGAGGATGTTTTAAGCATTGGGGAGTGCTTTGGAGAGTGAGAAGAACTGAAGGAGAAAGGTAATCCTCACTAACGCTCATTGTTGACGAATCCTGCTGTGAAAGCACTTGGCTCAAGTGGTTTCTGTTGGCCTTGTCCTGTGCCTGGCATTTAGGAGGAAGGATTGGAGTCAGATCAGGGTTGAAGCTGCTATCAAGGGGAAGATATAACAATTGTTTATTGTACAGGCTGTTGGCCCTACTTTAATCTCAATTGCCTCTCTCCTTGCTTTCTGCAGGTTGAGTTCACCCGTTTCCTGCAATTACCCTGAGCAGCTGGAGTCAGCAGGCAACCTAGAGACAACATACTGTCAGTACAGCAGCCAGGGTGGAATTTACCAGCTGCTCCAATATCCCCAGCAGCACCAGCTCTCCCAGTTCCACCATCTGCCAGGTCACCTGACCCGCAGTGTCCCCCTTAGTCCTACAGCATCCACTGAGTCCCATACAGCTTTCCTCGCCTTACCTGGAAACAGTGGAGTCAGAATCTGTGGAGCAGCAGGAACCACACAAGGATACATGCAAAACCACACGGGGGGACAGCTCTTGTTACAGCAGCCAAGTGGAAACTCTGGTAAACCAATTTCTGAAATCTTTTGGCATCCTGCTCTTCTGCAGTAACAAAACAATATGCTGAAATGTTCCAGATGATCAGTGTTTTTACTGATGACTATGATTGACAGAAGGAATGGGCATATACATGCACAAATATATATATGTATATGCTGCCCATCTTTTTTTATTGCCTTGTGTGCTTTTTTAAAAGTGTTGAGTGACCTATTATTTGAATCAAAAGTTACTATGTAGGCTGCAAGTCAGAAACAGTGTTACTGTATGAGTATGTCTAGTAGTACAATGGCTTTGTCTGGAATGGAGAGCTAAGTTTTCTTTTTCAGGAGTGTACTGTTGCGCCAATTAACATGCCTTCTGTGTATGGCGGGGGGGTGTCAAGAGCACAAAGTAAAAAAGATGCCACAGCAAATGGAATAGTTGGAGACAGCAAAAAAACCAGGCTTGTAAGTCTGCTGGGCTTCTGCAGAAGCCATTCTGAAAGCATGTTTTGTATCTTAAGGTAGTGCCAAAGAAGACAGAGAAGGGCCAACAAAGTGGATTTAGCTGCTTTCTTTTTCTTCCTCTGACATGAATTTTCAACACCACTTAAATTAAAGCACTTCAACATAATTTTCTAAAAAGTAGATAGGTAAAAATGGCACTATTGGTCTCCTTGTTTTGTGTGAGGGGTTTGCATTTTGAAGTTGTTCAAGCCCAAGTACAACTAAAAGATAAACTGTTGCAGTTTATTTCTTCGGACTGTCAGATTTGTTAAATTAAGCTCACAGTCCAAAAAAAATATGTTTCTGTTCTTATCAGGGAAGAGAATAGAGTTTTCAGACCACAGATGCTGCTTCTGTTTTTGTACCATTTTTGTGGACTTTGTCAGGGAGAGAAGTCTGACTCACAGGCTGATGGGTGCAAGTTGGCTCATGCTCACACTGTTCATGGCTAACATTCTGCAGAACAGGTTGGCAGCACCCGTGCTATCTAGTACACTTGGCTTGTTTCTCCTCTCTGGTTGTAAGTCGTAATTATTGTTTGCTATGGTTTTTCAGTTTGAAGAGCCAGAAGTAATGAGAGGGCTTGGTCCCAAGTGCACCAAATTAATGTTTTTATAGCATAATGCCAGAAGCGTGTGTTGTGTGCCTCAGGCACTTTGTGCAAGCATAAGGAATGTGTAAAGGTGGAAGCCTTGTTAGGGCTGATAAAGATGGAGGATTGTTGAAGGAACAGAGGCAGAGCTGATGCTCTCTTGTTCCATAGTTCTGTCAGGAGCAAAATCAGCAGTGCATGGCTCTTCTGCTCAAGGAAGGGATCCTATGACTGTTAGGCAGTGTGGACAACCAGGGCCTGGGGTTCCAGAAGTGCAGTGGGGGCGGAATCAATCCGTCAGTGTAGATGCATCCATAATTCTTACTTCAGCATGTAAGCAAGTGAACAGTTTAACTGAGTTATAGATATTAATTTAAAAATGTTCCTGCTTCCTGGATTGTAGCTTTCATAAATGAAAGCGAAGATCAAACATCCAGTTTATGCTTTGCAGAGCATAGGAATGGAGGAAAAAAAAATTCAGGGTGTATGTCTCTAATATCATTACATACACTCAGGATCTGTGACATTGTGTTTTTTGGATTATAATAATGCTATGGACTTCCTGTATTTTTCCTCCTAATAACTATGTTTTGGATAAATACACTACAATGTAAACAACAAAGTTAATCTTCATATTTGTGTGATGTCTGCTCTGTTGCAGTAACCATTAAGGCATAACCATGATACTGTATTTGCACTGTGTGCTCTCTTAATCACAATATACACATTTTTACATATACATAGTTTTAATCCTCCTTTCCTTATTTTCATTATTCTGTCCTTTCTTTATTGCTTTTTCCTCAGCAGGGATCACTGAGTATCAACCTGTCCCCTGGAATGATTTCTACATGGAGGGAGCTCCATTCTCAAACCAATTGTGCTCACAAATGCCATTTTCTAGCACAGCAGGAGGACAGTACTTCACAGAGCAGATTTCCTCCACTCAGCCACCTTGCCTGCCCTCCTCTCCATATTTTCTTCAAGCGCCCAATGGAGGAACAATGGGATCCATGCCATATACTGGAAGACAAAAGGGAGTCACACCACCAGACCAGAGTTCATACCAGAACCACCAAACAGAGCCAGAGTTGACATCACTTGCTGAAAGAGAGGAAGTAGAATGTAGCAGAAAGAAAGGAGAGAATATTGTTGGTAACTGAAAGGCCAGCTGATGTTTTTTAGAGAAGGGGGGAATAAGGAAAGAATTCCAAGACAGTAGTAGACCCTCTGAATGCAGGATCACAACTGTGGCATGAATGCGAATAAAACTTTTTTTTCTGGGTTGCTGCCCAAAATGGATCCCATTATCCTGTATCTAGTTCTTAGATTAATCTATTTTTAGAAATGGGGACTTAGAAGTCAGTAAAATAGATGGTAAAGTTCTGACCTCTGTCAGATATCTTCTATTGTGAGCTGAGTGGCTACACAGGACTGATTATTTCTGAAATTTCCAGAGGGATACACCTCTGTTCAAGGCAGAACTTCTTGAGCAAGAAGAGGGGAAAGGGAAGGGACATCTTTCTGTTTGGATTTCCATTGTCAGACTTTTATTTTGGAAGAAAAATTACCTTACTCTAGATTTGTTGAGAGGTGTCCTTAAATGTTGTTTGGGTGGTGTGTCTAATTTTTAAATATAAAAAATTTGAGAAAAATAGTTATTCTGTGTCATGTGAGATCACATTTTCTTATGAATCTCTTTATTTTTTTCTCTTTAGATGCTGAAGAAGAAAGTAATGACTGATGCTGCACTCTGAGGAAAAAAAACGAAGAGGAAAAATTACTATTTTAAACTGCAAAATAAGAAGGGACAAAAAGAGAGAATAGAATAATAATATTTGAAACAGACACTTTTTTGTTTCTTTTTTGTGTTTGATATTTTGTGTGTGTGTGTGGTTTGTTTTTTTTTTTTCTTGTTGCCATGGTTATTTTCCTGCTGAGGAAAGAAGCAGGGAAATTTCAATCAATAAAAGCTTCTGGTCTGTGTATTTTGCAGATCTGACTTTATTCTTCTTGATGAATTCTAATCTTGAGGAGCACACAGCCAGGAAAGAGCTGTTACAGGCACTGGAGTCCCATGGGTAGGTGGAGATTCCAGATCAAGAGTCAGAAGGTATGGCTGGTATCCTGGAATACCTGGAAAGAGAGCCCAGGAAGAATAAAACCAATGCAAAACAAGGAGGAACTCCAGCAACTACACCTCATTTTATGGACTCCAGATAGTGCAAGAAGTGTCGTGGGAAGTCCAGCATTGGTTTGGTGTTTGCTAGCCTTGAATTACTTTTTAAAAAAAAAATTTCAATATAGAACTAGAACAATAAATGACAGCAAAACTATAATTATAAATGCCAACACAGTAACCAGATTTCTATCAGTTATTAACTGGTTTATCATCCTCTTTGAATTGTAGATGGATTTGAATGTCTCAGGATAGTACTGTTCAAAATTGGTACCAAGTTAGCTGATGACTTAAATATTTAGTGGGTACCACTTTCTTGAGATACTTGGTTTTCATCTATGGAACTGACCCAACAGTTTATTGCTGTGGTGGCTCATTTATTTCCAAAGGTGTTAAGCTCTCTACTGTCTTTGTTGGTTAACAGGAGCTGTGGATAATTTATGTGGGTATGCCTTGCATTTACATCTGCATCCTGCTAGGATGGTTGCAGTTTAATCTGCTAGGATGTTTCATAACTGTGACTTTTCTCTGGCATTCCTCAACCCTTACTGCAGTGTTAGCAGGAGTAGTTTAGTAGAGCAAACAATCTTGGATTGATAGTCTCGGCTTCTGCTTTACTTGGGACTGTCAGCCTAGGAAATAGATAACATGATTCTGCAATCAGTGTCAACAGCAGTAGCAGAGGACTCAAGTAAAGAGATTGTTTACTCTCATACATAAACAAATGTCTGCAGCCACTAGGAACTGTGGTTCCCAAATGAGCTTTAACTACATGAATGTATGGGATATACAAGAGTGGCTAAAACTATGTCAGGCTCTCACTGTGTCCTTGTGAGGACAGACCGTTGTGGAGGTGCATTTCCTTTGATACCTTCTCTGTTTAACACCAAATCTTTCCACTGTCTTTTAGACACAGGCAAGGTCTGAATAATGTTTATATTTACAGTTATCTGGGTGCCCCTCTGGTACCTCATGAAATTAAGTGTTGTCAGGTGTTTTGCTTCAACTTCTCAATAGTCTGTTCATAAAGAGTGTCTGGCAGGAGTTGAATGCTCCTGCTCCTCTCCTTTTTCTTTCTTTTTTTTTTTTTTTTTTTTTTCTTCTCCCGTGTCTTGTAAAACACTGTTTTATGTGTGGCAGTGGCTGAAGACTGTTGAAGACTAAGTAGTATAGTCAAGACAGATTTATATCTGGAATCTAGAGATTTGCATAGAGATTCTGGAATTTTCATTTTACGAGAGAAAAAGTTTATTGCTGTCTCTAACAGGCTGAGAACTGCTGGGGAAGGGGCATTAGTTCACACTTATTTCACTCATCCACAGATGAACAGCCTAAACCAATATTTCCAAGAGGTGTGAATAGGAGTTTTCATTACAATTACAAGTACACTCTGAACACTGTTAGTGGTGATGACGACAGAATTCTTCATAGCCTGGGCTGGCTATGTATCTTGCCTGTATCCAAAACCAACCCTTCCAGGAGCTGAAGAGGACAAAACCAACAACAGAATACCAGCTTGTCTGCCCCTACCTGCCCCTTTTCTTACAGAAAATACAAAAATAATTTAGGGTGTTTTTTTGAGCGACTTTTGTTTTCAGAAAGATGCCTTTTGGATGTTGTTTGGTAGCACAGTCATACAAACAGTTTTCATATTGTTGCCCATGACATTTCCTCTAAAATATCATTTGGACATTCAGGATCACTAAGTACTATGTGATACAATCTCAAAAATTTTGTGTGTTGAATGAGTACAGTCACATTTTTTAAATGAAAAACCTCTTGTGTATCTTTTGGATAAAATGTAGGCTTCTCTAGGAATGGTTTTAGTGGAATGGTTTGATTAATTTCCGTGCTTAAACCTTAAATTTGCCAGATTCAGTTGTGCTTGAAGTTTTGAATTGAGAGTTCTTTCATATCACTGTTAACAGCTGGTGGGTACTTGAAAGTACACGGATGGTCAGATTCATCTCTTCTGCGAGTCTACGGACTTCACTGGATCTAAACGAAGATTAATCTATTCCACAGATACGCAGATTTTTATTTTTTTTTCCCAGTGCTGCCACCGGCAGAAGCAGTGAGAGCCCTTGGCCATGTGCCAGGCCACCCACCAAGGTGAAGTGTCTTAGGTATTTCTGTAAATCCTGCAATACACATCTTGGCATGTCATCACTCAGCCTCCTTGCGCTCTTTTCCCTGCTGCAATTTACTTTTACTAAAATTATGTACATGTTGCATAGGGACTTTATGTTTAGACCGCTGTGTGCTTTCATTAGGTATTTCCTTTGCACGTTAAATCTCAAGGAGGCTTATCATTGTTGGATGCAGGAGGGAACATTATCACCAAGGATGAGGAAAAAGCTGAGGTGCTTAATGCCTTCTTTGCCTCAGTCTTCAATAGTCAGACTAGTTATCCTCAGGGTATTCAACTCCCTAAGCTAGTAGATGGGAATGAAGACCAGGACAGCCTTCCCACAGTCCAGGAGGAAGCAGTCGATGACCTGCTATGCCACCTGGACACACACAAGTCTATGGGGGCCAGATGGGATCCACCTGAGAGTACTGAGGGAGCTGG
>VZTO01019388.1:22801-44010 GCA_013400615.1 Syrrhaptes paradoxus
AGTGAGGTGGGTGCTGGCCTCTTCTCTAAAGTAACAAGTGATAGGACAAGAGGAAATGGCCTCAAGTTGCACCAGGGAAGGTTTAGGCTGGATATTAGGAAAAATTTCTTCACTGAAAGAGTGATCAGGCATTGGAACAGGCTGCCCAGGGAAGTGGTGGAGTCACCATCCCTGGAGGTGTTCAAGAAACGTGTAAATGTGGTGCTCAGGGACATGGTTTAGTGAGTTAGGTGGTGTTGGGTTGGCAGTTGGACTTGATGATCCTTGAGGTCTTTTCCAACCTTAATGATTCTGTGATTCTATTCTATGATTTTGTTAAGGTGGCAGGACCAAAATTCAAAATGCCATAGCTTTCTGACTGTGGCATCTCCTCTTTCAAAGTGAACAAGTATTTTGCTTCTGTATTTTAACTGGGAGCTCCAAGCAAGTAGTTGGAATTTCGAAGCAAGTCAGACTTGGTGGAAATGGATATAGCCGTGTGTGTAATCAAGTGTTATTGTGGTTTTTCCCTAATTAATGGAGACATTTTATGAAGTGGAAAGCCAAACTGTGTATTTATATTAGGCTAATTCAGTACCATTCTTGTAAGACTGGAAATGAGAGTGAGGATATTATGTTTCTGCATGTTTCTGCAGCAGGAAAGTGACTGTAAGGTTTTGTCCAGGTAGCCAAACCATAGCTGTTCAGCTGAACAGTACACACATGCACACGCATATCTATACTCCATATTGCATGTTTTAACATAGTTAAATTGTTAACCTCCTGCTACTTCTGAATACCTGATGTATAAATGGGTAAATTTGGCATATTAGTCTTTTCCTGTGTGCCTTAGCCAGCAATTAGACATTATTTTCTGCAAACAAGTCCTGTTTTATGTGGTGAGAGCACATAAAACCTCATGAACTAAATCTTCTGTTTTAGTCAGAAAGGAAAAACTTTTCTTACAGGCTTTCTAGTTTTTGTAAAGTGGGATACATTAGAAAGTATCAACATTTATTCATTTTAGCCATTGAAATTCTCAAGGTATTTTTTGCATTGTTTATTCTGAAGATTGCTACAAATAACATGAGAAAATATTCTATTCCTGAATGGTAAATATTGATTTTTCCTCATGTAGCTGTGCTAAGCAAAAGAACAATACATTAAAAAAAAAGGAGCCATTATCTGATAGTGCTATGCATCTTCATAGCTAAATGCTGACAAGATGGAAACACCTGTGATACCTCATTTAGCTTAATGATAATCATACCTTCAGAACTGATAATAAATCTGCCAGATGAGACCGCACATCGTAGTCATCAAAACTAACACTGAGGGACTTGGGGACACGTTGCTTAGTCTTCTTGTGTGTCCCACGTGCTCACATCAGTGTGATCCCATCAGGCAAGGGTTGTTAAATCTTGAACATTAAGCCAAGCAGCTTCACAGAGACTAGGGTCTCCCCCACTAAGGGTTGTTACTGGAGAAATGAACTGCAGAAAAGTGATTTTACAGTAAGGCAGATGTAAATAGCCAGGAGCTTAAAAGTTCTAGTTATATATGCCACTCTCTTGGGATGTTTCTTGCTCCCTCTGTGCTCGCTATGTATTTTTTACAGCATCCAGAACAAGGGGGTGAAGTTCCTCCTTTGGTTGCTTTTCAGGAATTTTGAGCAAAACATGAACAAGAGAGAAATCTACAGCACATTTGACCAGTAAAGTGTACCTCTTGGGTCCACCTCGCCTTCTGGTCCAGGGACAGAGAGGGAGCCCAACAACTCCTGGGCTCCATGCTGCAATGGAGGGACTGAGGCAGAAGCCTCTTGCATAGTTTTTGGGTAAGGAAACTGGTCTCTCTTTCTTCTTCTGTGGGAAGGTGATTTCATACTTGCCTTTCTCCTTTACCTTCAACAGGGAAATCACATGGCCGATTCTCCTCAACCCAGCCTCTCAGGGAAGCTGTTTTTTTGGTTTTGGGTTGTTTTCTTAATCTTTTTGTTTGTTTTAGTTTTTATTTATTTTTATTTCTCCCCCCACCCCTTCCTCTGGATGTGCCCCAGTGCGAGGCACGTCAGAGAAGTGGCGGGACAGGTTGTGCCCTGATACAGCTTAGTGGGCTGGGCAGCCCTGCATGCTCATGCATGGGGTCCCACCTGCCTGCCCAGGGGCTCAACAAAGACCCTCCATCTGTGCCCAGGCTCTTCCTTGTGCCATGTGTGGCTCCAGATGTTGTAAAATCAAAACACTGTGATACCGGGTGATCAGGGGGGGCAGGAGCCTCTTGTTTTGAGCTCCTGTAATCCTGAAGAGTCCAGAAGCATTGGTGGGAGAAAGTCAAAGAAAAAAAAAAAGAGCACCAAGGGGAGAAAATAGTAAGAAAGAGGGGGAGGAGAAACAGATGTGAAAAGGCATGCTGCGTGACTCTGTTCAGAGGGTGATGGGAATCCTGAGCCTGCAGGCAACACCAGTTCATTATAAATGTGTTTGTGCCCATGCAACATCCCTGCTGCCAGTGCTGCTGCTGTCTTGGCATCTCCTCTGGCCGTGCCCCTGCAACTTTTGTTCCACAAGTGAACGTGGGCTTCAGGCTAGCCAGCAGCCCCACGGCAGCTTGTGCTGACAGAAGGGTGAGTGGGGAGCAGGAGGCCTCCAGCCACTGCTTTTAATCTCTCTTTTGTATTTTCACACAGGGATTAGCATGTTGACGTGTTACACATCTGCCCTCTGAGCTCATCTTTGCGTTTCACTGAGGAGGGTTTTGGTCTGCCTGAAACCCTACCGACACCTATAACCCTTCTTATAAGCCAGTGGCTTCTGGACACTCAATCTGAGCCTCTGTTGGGGAAGAAGGAACCAAAATAAAAGTTACTCAGAGACCCTTATAAAGAGGGGTTCCCCTCACTGAGTCCAGGCCCTGTGCCCCAGTATGGGGATAGTGGGCTGGCTGGAGCACAGCCCCAGGGAGCTCACGAGGCTGTCAGGAGGAGCTGCACCCCAATGCCCACCAGCTCCACCTGCCAGGGCTGACGAGAAGAGTTCAATACAGCAAAAATACTCAGTGAAAGCAAACAGCTCACACAGCTCCTGCCGCGGCTTTGGGACTGCATGAACGTGGACTGGTGTGGGGGGATGCTCCAGGCAGCTGGTACCTGCCATCCCACACACGGTGGCAGCCTGTTTTGCTGGCTGGGTTGTTTACACTTGCTCCACTTGCAACAACAAAGGCTGTCCCATAATATATATCCCATAATTTCTGTTTGCTGTTCTCTGTAGAAAAGTCATGGTTTATTTTTACAGCAACCTTTAATTCCGAAAAAGCACCTTCCTGTTTGTGTAATGTTCCTGCCCTGGCAGAGGAATACCCACCCTCCGAGCCTGTGGAGTACAGGCCAGATGTGACTGAGAAACAATGCCCAACACATCTGGAGGCATGCTCTCTGCTGATTCATTTAGTTAATGGCTCGGGAAGAAAAGCCCTTTGTATACAGATGACTGAATAGCAGCCGTACCACAGAGCAAAAGTAATTGCATTTTTTTTTTTCCAAGCTAGTCTACCCACCCTCACAGAGGTTCTTTACTGACTCATTCCACAGATTTAAAATCCTGTTTTGAATTTTGCCTACACAAAGGGAGGAAATGGAAAGGGAATCCTCGTCTCCCTGCCTCCTTATAGGGGAGGCTTGCCCTGTGGTGTCCGGCTGCTCCCACAGGAGCATGGGGGGAAGAGTGAGTAATGCTTACAGGAACACACATTTCTCTCTACTGTGGCTACAAAGCAATGGAACAAGCAAAAGAGATGGTGAAGTGGGAAGAGACATGGAGGAGGCACGGGTGGGCAGTAAGAGGGGAGACAGCGCTGCCTGGTCCAACACATAGCGGGATGCTGTATGGGCAGGGGGCAAGCCTGGTGGGAACCCCCGGGTTGTGTTAGGCTGTCAGCACCCGCTGTGCAAGCCCAGCTGTGAGCCATCAGAGGCTAGAAATTAGGAGTGCAGTGAGATAGGGGCTTAATTCCTCTCTGAATTAATTGTGAAATGAAACAGTTTCTGCCCCAAGCCTGAATCAGCTTGGCTGGGTGGACGGGGCACACAGCCTGGAAGTGTGGGTGCAAACTCTACCAGAGAGACAGCAGCATCGTTCCTCTGGTAGGGGATGCTTGCCTATTTTACAGTAGAGGGTCTCCAGCAGCATTGCTAGCACTTCGAGAGGAAAGTGATCACATCTGCAAAAACCAGGAGAGAGGTGCTTCCCTCTAGCCTGGAGTAAGGTCACCAAGTCCTCTGTAGGTGGATTTGAAGCATTCTTTTACTGATTTTGGCAATGCTCTATTCAGCAGGCTTGGCTTTAGTGAAAGCTGGTTTTAAGAGAATTTATTGTGGAGCCTGAGCAGCTTCCAGGACAGGACTCCTCCCACGGGCAAAGCTCTTGGTAAATAAGTGTGCTGGACACAGTCTAGACCAATGCCCTCCCTGGGTCCTGCCCAGGCTGAGGCATTTTAAGCACAGGAAATAAAAGGAGGAAGAGGCAAGGGAAGTCCCTGTTTGCTCTGAAAGGTGACTGTATAAAAGTGATGCTGATGAAAAAAATATATTAAAATATGAATTGTTTCTGTTTAACTTATTGGATCTGCAAAACCCAAAACTAGCCAGTGGAAAATGAGTGAGGCGCTCTGAGCCAACACATCATCAGCTAAATTAAGTTCCTGGTTCAGGAGCACCTTTTGCCCTCAAAGGTATTTGCACAAAATTACCCACAACATAGTTTCACTTCCATAAAAACAATCTGTTATCTGGAGAGGGTGCGGAGGCATGCATGGAATTCTGCAGGACTTTTTTACTGGCAATTGCATATAAACTGGAGAATATCCTGCTTGAAACAGAATTGGCAGGTAGAAAACAAATACCAACCAAGGGACTTTAGATAGAGTGTAGCTGATGTGCGGCCAGCAACAGGCAGCAGTAGGAGTGCAATGCCATAGTCACTTTTTAGAGGGTAGAAGAGCACTTTAAAGAGTGCAAATGTTTCATCTCAGAAAAAATGCAGAAAATTATTTCAGTTAATAGAGCTGAGCATTCAAAATTAGGAAGTGCTGCTGTGAAGGTGCAACTTTTATTCAGCCTCTTTTGTGCCTATGCATTTGTGATCTTGTAATTAAAGACAATTTTTAGCTCAGAACCTCTGTCTCAGCCAGTAAATAGGTGGTAGGTAATAATTTGGATTTTTTCTGTCTTTTCAGCCAGTGTGTGACTGAGGTCATATTTAC
Source organism: Syrrhaptes paradoxus (assembly GCA_013400615.1). NCBI lineage: Eukaryota > Metazoa > Chordata > Aves > Pterocliformes > Pteroclidae > Syrrhaptes > Syrrhaptes paradoxus. The sequence goes on from VZTO01019388.1 coordinate 28,043, forward strand.
TTCATCTAATCTTATTTCTTCACTGAATAGTTAATAATTTGTGTGGCATTTTGATGGTGCTCATCAGTATTTTTGTCAGTGTCCCACAAACACAAAAGTATTCACATAACACCCTGCAGGAATAGGAGGTATTATTACAATTCTCTTCTACATCCTTGCTTTACAGCTTGAGAGATCAGGCACAAAAATGTTTAAGTTCAGAAACACGTACTGGCAGTAGGCTGAGACAACAGAGGCATAATTCTTTAGGATGTGCAATGTTTTGTAGTCCACGGCTCTTATAGACTTCAGTTGTTGCCATATGGGCTCAGCACCCCAGCAAAAAGAGTACTTTACCTAGAAAACTAAAAAAAAATCAGGAAAACAGAAAGAGCCCAACTGTGTGACTTACCCCACATGATTTTGGGCCTAAAATTATGCAAGAAAGGGGATTAAGGGATGGAAGGAGAATGTGGTGTCCTTGGCCCCTCTATTAATCCACTTCAGGTTACATTGGCTAGGGCCCTCCCGCAGGAGGTTGAAGAAGTGCCTCTGGCTCTGTAGCAGCTTTGAGGACTGGCACAAAGAAAGAGGTGACTGGCTACTCTGTGATTTTTCATTTTTCTGTTGAAACAAAACAAGGAAGATATAAAAGGTCTCAAAGGGAGGAGCACAACTCTCCCTGTACCATCCTGGGTATTCAAAGGCCCGGCTGTGCTAAGTATTTCCTTACAAAAGAGATCATTGTGTAAAATGCACGAATGCTCTTGGAACTGCTCTCTCTCTCTTCTCCCAGCTCCAAGAAGTGCCACAACGACTGAGGTACCAGAAGTCACGCATTTCTCTGAGCATCAAGCTGTCCTGGATATTGCAACACCAGGACAGCAATGAAGGCATGGGCACGAGAAAACCTGCTCTCATAGCTGCAGCACAGCAAGATGTTTCTGCATTGTCTGGCCTGTTTCACTGTTGTGTCATGTGCAGTTTCTACAGGAACTTGGCAACATGCCCAAGACAGCAAGTTTTACAACATGGTCCTGTGAAATCTGCTGTGGAGTATACAGTATCAAGCTGAGAGAATTAACATGAACCAGTTAACCAGGAGGGCTGAGTAGAGATAAAACTTCAAGACTGCCCACCAGGGCACCTGAAAACAGATCAACAGGTTTTATGCAGCAGATGCTCCTCCTGGGATGAATAGCTGGGCACTTGGGATACCGGTAAGGATCCAGAAAGCCTGTCTCCCTTGGTGGCCCTATCTCCAAAAGACCCCCGAGCAAGGTACCCTGGGTTAGGGCAATGCCTGGGCACCCGGCGACTCCTAGCCAGGAGAAGCTGGGAGTACTGAGGGAGGTGAAGGCAGGTTAACCATGACCAGAATTGCCTTTTATGTTTCCTTCACTTACAACTTTGTTTTCCCACACTCCCCCTTAAGGACAAGCCTTGCTTTAAGAAGTCTTGCCAGATACATTGTTTGTGTCTCATTGCGAGGGGGTGGCAGGGGAAAGGATTAGGTGAATCTGAAGGAAACCAGCATATTTGCAGGGTGTTGTCCCACCAGAGGCAGCAAACCACAGCAGCGGGCTATTTGCACGAGTACCTGAAAGACTGGTACCTCTGGACACATTTCAGTAGCCTGGGTGCTTCATGGCAGCCTACAGTTGGGCTGTGCCAGGCCTGATACTTTCAGGTGTTAGCTTATCACTGTTTCCCTCCAGAAGAGTATCCTGGGCTGCATCAAAAGAAGCATTAGCAGCAGGTCAAGGGAGGTGATTCTCCCCCTCTACTCTGCTCTCGCGAGACCCTACCTGGAGTACTGTGTTCAGATGTGGGGCCCCCAACATCCAAAGACATGGACCTGTTGGAGAGAGTCCAGAAGAGAGACACAAAATTAATCAAAGGGCTGGAGCACCTCCCCTATGAGGACAGGCTGAGAGAGTTGGGGTTGTTCTGCCTGGAGAAGAGAAGGCTCCGAGGAGACCTAATAGCAGCCTTCCAGTACCTGAAGGGGGCTACAGAAGAGATGGGGAGGCACTCTGTATCAGGGAGTGTAGTGAGAGGACAAGGGGTAATAGGTATAAGCTGAAAGAGGGCAGATTTAGACTAGACATTAGGAAGAAATTTTTCGCTGTGAGGGGGGCGAGACACTGGAATAGGTTGCCCAGGGAGGTTGTGGATGCCCCATTCCTGGAGGTGTTCAAGGCCAGGCTGGATGAGGCTTTGAGCAACCTGGTCTAGTGGAGGGTGTCCCTGCCCCTGGCAGGGGGGTTGGAACTTGATGATCTTTAAGGTCCTTTCCAACCCAAACCATTCTATGGTTCTATGAAAAGTATGTGCTCTTCCTGCACGAAGCTGATGGCTGAGGTGTGCCAGGTGAACCAGAGCCTCAAGAAAGCCTTGTCTCTTCCACCCAGCGTGCAACTGATAGAACACAGAGAAGTAGTTTGGGCACTTATCTAGACAGGGGGGCATGGAGGATGGTGGGTGGCATTCCCTGGGCAGAGAAGGGGCTCCTGGGGGAATCTGTTGTATAAAAGGGCCCTTCCCACTGCTGTGTCCTTGATAAAATTTGCCTCTGGAGTATTTACACCATGTACCATCCTCCAGGTGCACCACAGATGTCTGTAAGCATCTAGGAAAGACCTTCCAACACGGGAGACATTCCCAGGCGGGCAGGTGAGGCCATCTCATCCTTGGGGCAGCCTGAGGCAAGAGCCACCCAACTCAGCCCTGACCAGGCTGAGACAATTTGACTTGTGTTATGGCACAGCTCTTGTTCCCAGGAAAAGACTGATGACTATCTACAGGCTAAGCATAGGTGAAGCTTTTGAGCTTTGCACTGTTAGTCCTAGGGAGATGCTCAGGTGCCCAAGTCCTTTGGTGGCTCCAGTTCCAAGTCTAGCAGAACTATACAGAGGAAGGTCTCTCCTAGAAGCTTACACATTGGTGCTCTTTTCCTTTCTAAAAAGCCATAGGCACAGGGACTTCTAATAAGCAGAAGCTGTCCACAACTCCCAGGCATTGCCTCTAAAACAAAGGCTGTATTTCAGTTAAACCATTGCTAGATTTTTTTTTTTAACATTGGCAAAACAACATTTTTTCCTCTAAGGTCATTGTTGGAATAACTGAACTCTGTTTGCTGATACTTCAGTACATCCAAAACAACCCATTCAACTTGAGGCAGGCGGCACAGAAAGTTTTAGGCCAGACACTTGAACTCTGGCAACCATAAGGCACTGATAACAAGGTCCGATCACAAAAAGCATGGAGGGATAGCTAGTACTAGCTGCAGGGATAATTTTACAGATAAATGTGACACACATTGCAAACCAAAATACTTACAGAAAGGAATACTAAACTTTTTAATAGAAATCTTCCCCAGGAGTAAGATGAGACCTCTCCCAGCAAGCCAGAGAGAAAAGAGCTCCTCTCATGGTGTAACAAGACGTCATCAGCAGTAAGCAAGGGGCTTGCTGTTCCGGGAAGGAATGAGGCTGCTTGTGCCCACATAGCTAGAAAGGAAGAGGAAGCAGCTCATGAGATATGCTGACAGGCTCAGGCAGGGGAAATGATGGCAGCAAAAATCAGCTTTTACTAATTGCAGTGCCAAGTCAAGGGTCAAGCCAAGGCAGGCCTCACAGAGAGGAGAAGTTTACTCTTTGTAGTGGACCTTCGCATGTGAGATTAGCAGTCCTTGAAGGGAAGGACTTACCAGGTGGCACATTTACTGGTTGCCCAGCTTTCTGCCCTATTTCCAACTTTTTTTACCCCCCCCAATAAAGTCCTTGAGCATAGACACACTATCTTTCACAAAACCATAAAGTACCAAATAAACTGCTTATTATCTTTCAGGATAGTTCTTCTAACCTTGGCTACTAATAGGCCAGAGCATTCCAAGGGAGAGCCAAAGGGTACAGCCTGTGGATTCTCTTCCCAGAAAGCAGCAGAAAAAAAGCCAGAGGCATGATGACTTTTTTCAAGCAACTGCCCTATGTAGAAGATAAGTCTTGAAGATTTTCCCAGAAGGGGGATGAGGTATTTTCCTTACATTGAGTGTACTTCCTTCTGTGAGAAAACAGACCTTCGGTTAGCCCGCAACCAGGACAAGTTTCCAAGTGCGCAAAAAGACATTAATTTTAAAGGAGTCCAATAATAAGTGGGGCACTGGAGGTAGCTGTAGGGAACTGTCCTATTTAACATCTTGAACAATAATCTCAAGGAAGTGAGAGTGCACTGTCCTTGCATTTGCAGGGGAACCGGTCAATACATCGGGAAGCATGGCGTTGACAAACCGAAGAGAGCTTGGTGGACAACCAAGATGGTCAGCATGCTGGATGGAGTGTGTTCTCTGTGAGAAGATGCTACAGTTACAGGGCTTGTTCAACCTGGAAAAGAGAAGAATTTGGGAGGAGGCTAATGGCACCTGTAACAACATGACAGAAAAGACAGAGCCAGACTCCTCACCATGGTGTGTGGCAAGACAGCAAGCATAAGCTGGAGTAGAAGAAGTTCAAACTCATAAGGAAAAACTTTCTTACCAGGACATCAGCCAAGCAGTGGACCAGGTTCCCCTAAGAGGCTGCACAGTTTCCATCCTTGAAGGTTTTCAAAGATCAGGTTAGGTAAGGCCCTGAGTAATCTGGTCTGACCTCATGACTGACCCTGCCCAGGAGGTTGGACCTCCTGAAGTCCCTTTCAGCTTGAACTATTCTGTGATCCTATGATCCTGATTCTCTTTGAGCTTTACTGTCCTCAAATCCTGGAGATTTTTACAGCATCTGGTATAAAAATTAAAGCATGCAGTGTGGTATCCTTTCTAATTCTACAGGGAAAGGATGTGCTCCTATACATTTACCTCATGCACTTGCCATTAAAGCATGATTTGCATGATCAAGAGGGTGGGACTCAGTCTTCCCTCTTCCAACTATTCACACCATATCTGCCACCTTGGTTTATTTTCAAGACCATTTTTGATGTGCACGCCCTGCACAAACCTTCAGCTCAGCATGGAGGGCAAAGGCTGCAGCCAGAGACTGTGCAAGAGAAGGGGAAGAGATCCCTTGCTGTGCCACACATAAAAGCTTCATGCTTACATTCCTCCTAGAATTTTTAAAAGGAAAATACAAGTAAAAACACAACGAAAATTTTCTTTAGTTGGTGGTTACAGTGATGTTGAAAGTCTACAAATCATAACGTACCCATGCCACAGAGCAGCAACCCTGTAAGAGCAGAGGTTCCTGGGGGGCTGTAGTCTCTTATTGCTCTAAAGCAGGCTGAGAAGCTGCCCCTAGGACTCAAGCTGCAAATAAAATAGTTTTTCATCTAAAACATACAATGATGGCTGTGATAATAGTTTGACTAGACACAGAAGGGGTGCTGGGGCTTTCTCATGACTGGAAGAATATGAGATAGGACCCTGCTCACCCTTACAATACAAAATCTTTTTGCAAATTCATTATACTAATAAAGCCAGTCAAGGAAAGGCACACAGCAGTGGCTAACATGGACTTTGCCCCTTCTCTCCTCTCCCACTCCATACACTTGGCAAAGGCAGCGACAGTGCTGTGCAACGATGAACCTGCCCCACAGGGCAGCATGGCTGTGTGGCTTTATGGGACTGGACTCCATCTGAAAACAGAGACAGACCCCACTGGCATCCCTGAACAATGAAGATCTTTCTGTCTTCACTCACACACAGAATAAACTCACTGAGAAGTGCAAAGGAGTGACTAGTCCCATACAGAGGCAAAACAGTAACTTTATTGAACACCCACTGCCACTTTTAACATCTGTCTGCATTTACACTGTGCCCTGAATAGCCTGCAAGCAGACCAAATCATGAATCATGACTTGCTGACAACTGGCCCCATCTCTCCTCTGCCCCTGTTAAACTGGTGATAGTGGAATGTAACCTGAAATATTGAGCTGTCTGCCTCCCTCCTGGGAACTCACCCTACCCTGCATCTCCGCTGTGAGGATAACCACAGACTCAGGTACCAAGGCAAGGAGAAGGACCAAGAAATCCCAGCAGAGGAGTGCCAAGAATATTTAAAGCTATTCTTTTGATTACAAACCTCAAGCTGAGGTGAGACTGTGGGTTTGGGAAGGGCTGCTGAGTACTCCCCCATCTTTCCACAAGCAGAGGTGGTACCTATATAAGCTTAAGGTGCAGCTTGCATCAGGCTGCACCAGCAAAAAGCCAAAAAAAACAGTCCTCCAGTGAGCCTTCCCCATCCTATTCTTTCCTCATACTGAGCCTCTGAACAGCATCTTGAGGTGTAAGCTCCTTTTATCCCACAGGACCTGCCATGTCAGTGTTTCAAAGGGACAGATTTTGCTTGTGGGACAGAACAGCAAGAACTGCAGTAGCCCAGTGCATGGGACGAAAGGCCAGCACTAAGAACAAGGCATAAAAGGTCACTTCTCAGCCACAGTCTGAATATCTATTGAACATGAAATAGGCAGCTAGAGAAGAGAAGCATTCAACATGCCATGAATGGCTGCCTTGTGGATTCATTTTTAGGAGCCACGCATGTAGAAGCCTGCATCCAGCAGTGGAAAAAAAAAAAATCTCACTAACCTATTTTTTGTCATTGGCAGCAAAGTCGGGCATCTGTCTAGATGTTCTAGGCTCATTTAAAGAGTGGCTTTTGGTAGGGTTCAATATCCTCACTGATAGCAGTTCAAATTAGGTCATTTCCTCAGAGCTGCCAACAGGCAGAAATTGAAGAGGTGGCTACTTTATAATCATCGTAATTATACAGTGGCCATAGCCTTAAACCACCCTCTAAACATACAAACCTGACAAAACCCAGCTTAGGCTGTGCTAAGTTAGTGCTTGTGCTCCTTAGTTGGAGCAGCAACCTCACCCAAGGACAGCATCCCCCAGCCCCACAGAGTGTCCCTCAGGGGCAACAGCAGCAATTGCAGGGACTCATTTACTCTACTACAAAGCACCTGGCTCCCTGTATAGCTTCCAGGGCTACACAGCACAACCCTGTCCTCCCAGGGTGCTCCGACCTCACCTGTCTTCATGTTACGAGTCTCCTGACAGCAGTAAAAAATAAACAAAACAGGATAAAAAAAAAAAAAGGTTCTGTAGTACTCGAGGGAGCCTTTCCACTGCTTGTCTTATTGCCTAAACCTGCCTCTGCAAAGGCTGGCAAGCACCTGTCTTCAGGGCTTGTAAGAAAACAGAGCAGGGCACAGCCTGAACTTCTCAGCACATGACCCATGGAAACTATAGCTGACTCACATTTATCACTGGGATTTTAGTCTCCAGCATTCCCACCTCCCCCCCCCTTTTTTTTTTCTCTTTCCTCCCTCTCAGCCTATCTTCTGCAAAGTTTGCTTAGACTTACAAATTCATCTGAAAAACAAAAATAGTAAAGAGATGGAGAGATCAGTGGAGAGGGTGAAGTACAGTCCTGACTGGAGTAGCCCATCAACATAAATCCAGGCTTTTCTGTCTACTGGAGCAATTCTTTCTAGGAGCTCTTTTTGAAGTTACTCTGCAGGTAACTCTGCATCCTCCTCTTCTGCAAATACGTCTTTTCTACACCCTTCAGCCCACTAATTACTGAAACATAGTCAGAATACAGTATGATAGCTTTCAATTTGTAAAGTGTCCAAGACAACAGGATTTATTCCCTCCCCCAGATGTATTAGGCTCACATCTTTCCACTATCACCAGCTCCATCCCACACCTTTTCAACATTCTATGGACCTGCTGTCATTTTTCCCTTGTACTCAATTATAATGCTTCTGTGCTGGGATTCCTGTAAACTGACAGTGTGTTGTAACCACAGACTTTCCCAGCTCCACTGTAAAGCAGGAAGCTATTTTCCAGCAATAAACTCTGTCCCCATGGCAAACTAGGCTCTCCCTGCTTTAGTGCACCTTCTTCTGACATTACTGGCCATGGAGCTAGCTTAAGATTCTCTCCACTCCTGAGGCAGGCTAGCTCTTATTTTCTAAAGTATGTCTAAAAATCTTTCTTCTGGCATAACTACCTTGTAGACTGCCAAATCCAGCCTTCCTCAGGACTTCACTATAAAGTCCTTGCCCCTTAGTCAAACATTTTCTTAAGGTTGCAACAGCAGATATTCCTATATTCTGTATGCACTTTGCTATTTTTCCCCTACTGCCCTTGACTAGCTTAGAACATATAAATAGCCATATCCTTCACCGGTTTGGCTTTATCTTCCCTTGCTTTCCTCACAGCAGCAAAGGGGCACAGCTGACAGCAGCCTCAGAGCAATATGGTGCAGAGCCCACCAATATTTCCCCATCTACACAAGCCAAAACCCAGCTGGAACCTGTGCTCTGCCCCTTTGCCGCACATTTCATTAGCTCATACAATCTTTGCAAAATGTCATCCATTTAACAGTGTTACAGGCGGTGGTTTATGTTAGTGCCTAACACAGGACTTAAATCCATTACTGATTGTTGTCTCCACTATCCCAATCCAAGCAAGTATCTAGACCAGGACTGCTCCGATCCCACAGCTCTTCACTATCCACAAGCAATTCCCATAGAGGTACAATATCTAGTGCCGTGTCTGGCCACAAAACATAGCTACACCAAGCAAACTTAGTGCAAAGGATTAGCAGCACCTGTGTTTAATGAATAAACCTGCTTGTGTTTGGAAATAAAGCTGCTTAAGCTATTTTCCTTTCTGGAGTGATTTCTTGCATTCCAGGCAGGTGTTAAGTCCTTAACACAGTTGCACCTTTCTGATGAGCAAGCTAGGATGGCAAAGACAAAGAAGTATTTTACTTTTGTGTTTTCCTTCATCCTATCTCTTCCTCTCAACAGTCATAACATCCCACCTCTAGGACAGTTTTTTTTTCCTACTCCTAATTTTTTTCTAAGCATCACTACTTGCTTCTCTGCTGACCCACCAAACCAGGACAGACCTCTTCCTAGCCAGGATCCTGTGTCCCAGCTCACTTCTCTCTCCCTCCATTCACAAGCATTACACCACTGTTAGTCACTTCTGCCACACCATATGCATAGAAAAAAACAACCCACACATCTCATTCTGACACTGTCAGACAGTGTTTCCCCTTCAGTACTGTAATTGCCCCATTCCTGCTTCCCAGAAAAATCTATTATCCCTTTTGCACACCTGAGCTTCTATTACAAGTCACATTCTGCTCCAGCTTCCTCGAGACAATCCTGACCTAATTTGAAGATGGGAAATCAGTCCCTGCTTTGACAGTCAGTGCTACAAACACACACTTAGGGCTGCTGTTGCTTAGAACCAAATTCTTCAGGAGATTTGGTCACAACTGCTACTTGTAAAGTAAAACTTCTCATCATATAACTCATCATTATTCATTACTGCAAAGTATTCATTCCAGGCTAGCTTGCAGATCTCAGGATGACTGAAACCAGGCTTTACATCTGTAGTTGATATTCTTGCTAAGGGAAAATAATACTTCAAGTAATAAAAAACAGCTTTCTTCTCTGATAAAAGGCAACTTACCTGAAAAACCCCAGATAAGCTGATTATTCTGAAAACACCAACCTAGACACCTACCCATCTCATGGGCCTACAGGTTAGTCTCATCACCCTACTTACAGCCCATTGCAGTTTTCTGGATGCTGACAAACACTGCTAGTGTTGGACTACAGCCGTGTTGGAATGTAGCAACCTGAATGTGTGCACCAACACAGAGGAATAAAACCAAGGGCAGCTGAAGTCAGCAGTAGACAGACCTTCATTATGGCTGTCAGCAATTCACCTCAGCTCTTTTAGGTGGCAGGTTCAGTCACATGCCCAGAGTTGCACAACTGACAAAAATGCTAATTCTCAGTGCTTCAAAAACTCAGGGACACAGTAGGTCTCAAATTCCCATATGACATTAGATTTTTCTCCTCTAGGCTCTCTCATATACCCAACGAGGAGAATTAGATTGACTCATTTCAGGAGTCATTCCAGTCTCTCTAAGACACACAAAAGCATGATTACCATCTGACTTCTTTTGAAATCCACGTCTTTTAAAGAAGGCTCCATTAACACAGAATAGTACAAGGTGTTATAGAGGAGAGATGAATGCTTTGCATAACCCTTTAGACAAGGGACAATGTGTAACACAAAGGTGGGCAATACATTCATGCATTAGTCCAGAGCTACAGCCACAGTCTGACCCTCAACAATTCTGTTTTTTCTCATAATAAATACCAGCCTCCTTCCAACAGAAAGGTGGGGACAAGCAAGGACTACTAAGACACAGCTGTTGTACCTAGGGGACAAAGATAAGAAGCACAGCTGAGATACTACTGTAAGGGAAGACCAGACACAGTTATAGCACAACAACTTGTTGGTAAGGATCCAAGTCCATAGGCAGCCCCCACCAGAAGATATTTTAGAGAAAAAACACTTAAAAAGCCATTTAGAGTAGAAGTACAGGAGAAACTGGTAATTCTTTAGGCTAAGGGTTCCACAATAACATCTCTGCTCCCTCCCATATCAATTTTAAAACTGAAACAGGAGAGTCACAGCTCTATCTGCTGCTGCAAGCAGCAACTGCAGAGCTGTACACCAGCTTCTCATGCAACTTTTGGTTTTTTTCCACTTGGAAACCTGAGATTTGGCACACATACCGTAAAGTCCTTGAGATTGTACTTCACTGGCTTTGGAGAAACAAAGCACAAAGCCAACCACTGAGAAATCCTGAGCGTACGCTATGGGAATCTGCCTTGTCAAGGGACTGAAGCCAAGTCAGATGCCAAGGGACAGAGTTATATCAGCAGACAGGATGACACAAGCAAGCCCAGCTGGCTCCAGGGTAGACCCCAGCCTGTTTGCATCACAGTACCACTGCCTGCATATCACTAGTATGATAGTCATCCTTTGCTGGCCTGCAGGAAGATGACAGTAAAAGTGTTACAGCAGTAACATCTTAGGAAAATTAAGAACTGCTTTTGTTCACACACACCAAGGAAAGGAAGCATGACAATACCTTCCCTAATGTGCTCTGACAGTCATCTTCTCCATTCTTTGGAATTCCCTTCAAATATGGCATTGGCATAGGAGTTATTTCCTGCTTTATACTAAAGCCCTAGGGATTTAACATTCAGCACATTATGCAGGTTCAGCTCCATGCTATACATCAAACAGTATGATTAATAAGCATAGTAAAATCTCCTCTCCCCCACAAACATACAATACATCTTACTCTTTATTAAGTATCAAATTGTCTCCAACATAAATTACATCCAAATTACATAAGTTTCAAGACAGTCAGATATTTTATATACAATATTTGTCTTGAGTCAGATACATCTTTATCATTTTAACCTATAACATAAAAAGCAAACCTATATCAGTACCAAATAAAGCATTAAAAAGGTAACAAATATATAAATTTTTAGAAATGCTTTCAGAATGCTGAAGTTAATGACAATAGAGTTTATAGTGCAGCAGTCTTGGGTTTTTAGCTCTTAGACCATTTCTCTGTTTTTGCGGATAGCACAGCAGAGAACCATACTGAATATCATGCCGAAAATCTGTAAAGAAAGCAAATGCATTAGAAATCAGGGGACCAAAGCACATTCTTCTATCAACATGACAAGCACAGCTGCTCTTCCTGGCCCAGAGGCCATATTAACACTTTGTTCTGCAGTTTGTATCCCTGCCCCTCCACCCCCAAATTTCAGTCCATTCTCATGAATCCCCTTCACACTCAATACTTCAAAATAGATCAGCTATACACCACCATCTCCTAATAAATCTTTGACCATCCCAGCATATTTGCATCCTTTTCATACTCCCCAAGGAGTCAAATCTAAAAAGCTAAAATTTTCTTACTAGCACTGTCCTCAGTTCTCTAGCAGGATCTTTAATGGTTATAAAGGAAACAAAACCAAGGACCCCTGAGGGAGAACTAGGGACTAAAACGTGGGCTGACAACATGACCAACATCTTTACCCTATATATACACGCACCACTGATACAACTTTATCACTGCTGAAGCTACAGGGAGGCAGATCCTAATCCAAAGCAGAAGCAGGGAGGTCCAAGACACTCCACCCTCTGCACTGCCTCAAGGCCCTGCAACACACACCCTGATCCTGCCAGTACTTGTCATTAGTGGAATGGGCTTGTAGGCAGCCACGCCAGGCACTGTTCAACAGACTTCTGCTCTAAGTATCCTTTGGCCATACAGCTACCCTCTAAATAATCTGGAAACTCACCATTATTACAGCAATGCCAAGGCCAACTGCTCCAATCACATTCAATTTTGAATTGAAGACATCATCAATGGCATCAGGGCATGACTGAAAAGAAACAGTTCATTAGTGTTTCATACATACAAAAGATTTGTTTCTGCTTGCTTCTTTAAGCTGAAGTCTGCCAGTTGATGCTACCCGCTTTGACCAAGTCTGCTTGCACTGGAGATGAAGACTCATCCTTGGAAACTGCTTTGAATTGGCCTTTATTTTCACATTTTTGAAGAGAGACAGGGATGTTCCAAGACACAAGGCAGTGGACAAGTTTAAATCCACTATTCAAGTATCTAAACCTCTTAACTGTGCCTTGGCTACAGCACAACTCCCTTCTCAACACCTGCAGTTGATGAGGTAGATCAGGACCAGCAGCAGTTGTACCAGACTTAGCTTGTTACTACTGGCTGTCACCATTTAAAGTGCTCAGCCCTCCAAGACATTTGAAGCCACTCTTGATATTTCTAACTGCTATTCTAATTTTGTGGACACCTTACAAACACACAGCGCACAGGAATTACAGGATTTCTTGAGCTGCACACATATGCATGGTAAGCTATGGGAAGATTCATAGAGGTGCCAGTTTGAAGCTCCCAGGACAATGAATTACCATTGCAACTAAAGAAGTATTTCAGCATAGTCCTTTCCCCAGCAAAGACAAATTGTAGCCAAGAAAAAACCCAAGGAACTTTCACAGAGGTGTAAATCTTTAAGAGCCTGGTAGCTGGTCAAAATCGCATCCTAACTCCTGTCCTACTTATCCCAGCAGCAGAATACAGTGAGCTGCTGAAAACCACTTTTTTCTTTAGTCATTCCTTATCCAGCCCAGAAGGAAAGGGGATTAAAGGGATATACTGGCAAAAATTAATCAGTTAAATCAGAATACCAATACAGCACTGCTTCTTGGAGGCACATAGACCAGCCAAACCATTACACCCCTTTAATCTTGCAGTCTATGTTTTTCTACAGTTGGGACTAGGCCATAAACACACTGGAAGATGAAGCCAACAGATTAAGTTAGAACACACCTAGCAGAATAAAAGCAAACAATAAAACCTGCATGCTGTCTCAGCTACTCTCATATAGTCATAGCAGATTATACAGACAGGACTACTCACTTAAGCAGGCCACCAACACATTATGATCCTCTCCTTTTCCTTGCTAAAAGTTCAAACCTGCTCCCACCTCATGCTCTACTTCTCCCTAACCAGAAGGGGTGTCAACAGCTCCTGTGGAGCACCAGGAAGGTGCTCTGGCAATAGAAGCAGCCAGGAGAATAGATCACTAGTATTCCCCTCCCCCCCCCCCATGAGGTTTTGGCCTTTGCTGTCCATCACACTAGTGAGTCTGGTGACACATTTCCCGTCCAAGTTCAGGTTTCCTGCTGACCCCGCTTGTTCTTTCCACAGCAACAGCACATTGATTTTCCACAACTGGACTGACTATAGAAATAGGTTGCTAAGCAGGTATTATGTGAGAATTTCCCATGGACTGGAGGATTTATTCAGAAACAATTTCTTGTTCTTCTCATTGGGCAGAACTGTTGGTGAATTAAACAATGCTTTACCACTGTAGAAAATGACTCAAGCACGGTCTTCTTTGGACAGGTATCCATGAACTGCGCCTCAATACCTCCTTTAAGACCACAGCAGTCTAGCTACAAGAGAAAACAGGAAAAGAGAACCAGGTTAAATAATCCTTTTTGTTCTGTATTTGGTAAAAAGGAGAAATAGATTACATGAGGCTTTATTACAGACCTTATGCAAATTGGCTGAGAAGTCCCACTAATATGACTGCTATAAACCTAATTTTAAAAAGCCTTTATTGCATTAAAGGACAAGATTCTGACAGAAAGAGCTAGATCTCATTAAGTATACACATATTACTTTTGGCGACAGCTTGTATTCCGTATAGACACAAAGATGAACTCCTCATAGACATTAAGATAGGCATATTATGGTGCCTCTAGATCAGTTCCATAGATCTAGTTTCCCAGCTTGCTGCTGAGTTCATTTAGGAAAACAACTAGTTCTTTGCATTTCAGAGGCTTGGAGGGACAAAAAAGCATACTGAATTCACTGATACTATGCAAAAAGATCTCTGCAACTTGTTACTAGAAGAAACCAAAGGAGTATTAGTTAGTAAGGTACTAGATTTGTACAGATGACTGGGTGACATGAAGAACAGTGTTAACAAGCTGCATTACTGTCTGGTTTGAGTATAAACTTAGTACTTCAGTACTTACAGCTAACTGAAATGCTTTCAGGGTCTCTCTGGCAGCTGGTTGAGATCTCTTTTCATAGGTTTCCACATAGAAGCCCTTTAACTCTTCAATAACCTACAGGATAGCAAAGAGTTGTGGTGTATTACTGTTTTACCTTAATTATGGAAAACTTTTGAGTGAGTCAGTCATTAAAAACTCTGAAATCTACAACACTCATTCTTTTGACATGCAGAAGCAGAGTGTGGAAACAGAGGGTGGACAGCATTTCTCACCCCTCAAGCCTAATTGGTATACTCAACTTAAAAGCCACACCTAAACAGATAAGATTCAGTTTCCCTTCCGAATCTGAGCTTCTAGGAGGACAAAGAACCAAGCCTTTGCCCAGTGGTTACACAAAAATATTCTCTACTCACTTCTGTACCCCAGAGGTTGCTATATTCCCCTGTTGCGTAATAGAAGCAGAAAAGCAATCATGATCACCAAGCACCTAACTTTGAAACAAAATAGCATCTTGACTGCTTGTGTGGGGACAGCCCAGACCTGTTAAGTTTTAGATGCAGAAATATTCAGCTCATAGCTGACCCAGCTCATATCTAGAAACACCAAAGCTTCACTGATAGCCTGCTTCAATTCCCAGCTCAGCCAAGTACTGCCTAGAGAGCATCTCTAGCATACAACAGCATCTTGGATTCTGGCTTCTCTGCTACAGTCTCATTTTTAAATATTAGAGTTTAATTTCTTGTATTGTTTTGCTAGAATGCATCTTCCTCTCCCCCAAATTCTCTGGGTAATCAGGATTTGACTAGTACTGGTACAGATTTCAGCAGACTGCCAACCTTCTGTGGGCACAGTTACAGAATCACAGCATGGTTTGGGTCAGAAGGGACCTTCAATGGCCATCTAGTCCAACCCCCTGTTCTACAGGCATCTTTCACTAAATCCAGTTGCTTGAAGGCCTCTCTGACCTGACTTTGAACACTTCTAGTGATGGGGCATCCATAACTTCTCTGGGCAACCTGTTCCAGCATCCCACCACCCTGCCAACTTTTAAAAGCAGCCTACCTTTTCTTTATTTGCAAATCCCCAGATTGCAGCAGCAATTTCAAGGGCAAAAATCACAAAAAGGAAGAGGAAGAACTAGAAAAGAAAGACCACATTATTAATTAAGACCACAGCACGAGAAAACAGCATCACTCACATACACTGCAAGTTTGACCAGTCCCCAGCATCCAGCCTTGTGGGAACAGTCACTCAACCAGGTTTCAGCTGGAGGTCTGAAACACTGGTAAGACTAGGAAAAAGGATCACAGAATCACAGAATGTTAGGGATTGGAAGGGACCTCGAAAGATCATCTAGTCCAATCCCCCTGCCGGAGCAGGAACACCTAGATCAGATCGCACAGGAACACATCCAGGTGGATTTTGAATGTCTCCAGAGAAGGAGACTCCACAACCTCTCTGGGCAGCCTGTTCCAGTGCTCTGTCACCCTCACTGTAAAGAAGTTTTTTCTCATGTTCAAGTGGAACCTCC
>VZTO01019388.1:44568-95714 GCA_013400615.1 Syrrhaptes paradoxus
CCACCCGATCATCCAGATTGCACTTCCTCAGCTTATCCGCAAGGATACTGTGGGAGACGGTGTCAAATGCTTTTCTGAAATCAAGATAGACCACATCTACTGCTTTGCCATCATCTATCCACCTGGAAATGTCCTCATAAAAGGCTATCAGGTTGGTCAAGCATGACTTCCCCTTGGTGAAGCCATGTTGACGCACTGCACTGGGTCAGCACTTCTTCCCAGGAGCATCAGAAAGCCTGGTAGCATTTTCCAAGCAGAAGTCCTTTTTGATCAGTGTTAATTAAAACCAATTGTCTGTTAACTCAGACTTTGAAGTTGCCCAGGTCACTCAGACACATCACAACAGCTGACACCAATTCTCTCTGGTTTGTCACTCCTATTGCCTTAGAAGTTATTACTTAATACCTCGCTTGCCACCAACTCCCAGAGAACTAGTGGTCACTTTTTTGTTGTGTATCCCATAAAACAGAAATAAAAGTGTCATCTCTGTGCTTAATGACTACCAGCTCCAAAATACACTACCATTTAAAGGCTCTTTAAAGAGAGATGTTCAGAATCACAACAAAGAACTAGAAGCATTGCTTTGCAAGAAATTATGAAATTAACTTCTTCCATGACACAGAAGTGAATTGTTCTTTCACTGGCTATAGCAGTAGTCTTTTATTAACTAAGTCTTCTGGTTATTTGGATGAGTAGTTCTACAAGTGTACAAATGTGCTTGAACCCAGTAAGCTCTACTGGCCCCTCCAGTCTGAAAACAATGAGTTTGCTCTCCTATAATTGGCTCGCAGAGCAGTTGTCAACTGGAAGCGCTCATCCTGTGATTATGAACAGCAGAGACTTGTTGTTTCTAGGATCAAATACTGCGGTTCTGGTCTCAAAGATTAAAGACTACACAGCCTTTAGAATTCAGGACAAACTGTTCAATAAATAGCATTACTCTTATCAACCTTTTAGTTCTGTGTTCACACATACTCCCAGTCTTGATACTTCAGTGTCTGAATAAGTCACTAACTCCTGAAGTCACCCTGTATTCAAATACAACAATTTGTATTTAGGGCCAGAAATGGAAACTGTATTTAACTTTTCAACATTCTGTAGGTGACCATGAGTTTAAACATTGTGGGGCCAAAAGAACCAGCATCTGCTGCACTTTAACACAGTAATATTTTCCTTCCTTTCTCATCATGCTGCTAAAAATTTAAACACTACTCTGAACACTTACCAGGCCAAGCATACACTGAGATTCCTGCAATGCACCACAGCATCCCAAGAAACCAACCAGCATCATAAGTGCACCAGCTCCAATAAGGATGTAAACTCCTAGGGGGAAGGAAAACAGAGACATGTATACAGGCTAGTTGAGGCCTCAACAGCAACGTATAAAACTAGCTGCTCCACAAATAGCATTTGTAGCTTTTGCCGAGGTTTAGGTTTCTTTACTGAGGTGTTCCAAGCAAAAAAAAAAAAAAAGGGCTGTGATTAGTTTTCAAAGCAAGCACATCTCAAAATCTGTGGGGATATGTATTGATAAATACAAACTTCAACTCATAATAATTAATGTGTACCACTATGGCAGTTTCACAAGTTGTAGAAAGTGGGCAAGATAAAGCCATCTAAGACCAACTGTAAGACATTTTAAAAACTGTCTCAGAGCCAGAGTTATCAACTTCTCTTCGGATTAAGAGTGTGCTCTGGTTAGAGAAAGCTGGAACTAGTGGTTTATCAACATCTGAGATTTCTCAAAGTGTGCTACCTCTAGGAGAACAGGTTTTAAAAGGCATCATAATTATCTGTCATAAGGCTTTAACTTCTTTCCTACCCTGCTTTTCCATTAGGAAACACTGAATTATTCCACCAGTCATAGTGGTACAGTCTACACTTCAGCTGCCTAATGTGACAGCCTCTAATTACAAGTAGCCTGCACTTTCTGCTTTTGCAAAAGCAGTTACTTCTTCAAACCTTATCAAGTGGCTGAGCCTGTACACCATTCTGCCCAGATTTTACATAGTGAATGTGCTGGAGCATAGAGTGCAAACATCTCCAGGCTAAAAGTCTCCATTTATGCCCAATTCTCTCTTCCTAAGCTTGCAAACTGTCAGCTTAAGCATTACAGCTCCTAGCTGGTGAAAGCAGCAAGATGCAGTGAGCAAAGCAAATCCCAAAGGACATCAAGAAACTATATTGGTGTGGTGAAACATGAGACAAACAATCAGCACAAAGCTTGTAGAATGAGTATGACATTTCTATCAATATAGACAAAAATACAGTTCTGGCCTTCAGAAACACAATCAGTACTATTTAAAGCAAGCCATACGTAAGCATTTGCAAATGATACTTTCTAGATGCAAACCAATAAGACTGGCTGCCAAAGTAAACATCTATGCGATTAAGTGTATGTAAATGATTAAGCCTGACATTTCTTATCAGCAGGAAATTCCAGCACTGATTTTTTTTACTACAGCTTAAACTTTTTCCATTTTGAAAGAAGAGTCCATCAGAACCTCTCATTTCAGTTTATTTTCAGTAGTATAGAAAGATTTTGCAGTAACTTCCTTTGTTACTAGGTACAAATGGACAGATTCTTTCAATTTCCTATTGGAAACTGCAGTCAGTAACCCCAGAAAAATATGTTAAAACATTAGTTCCTATCAAACTTTTTAAAAAAAATCAGTTTAACCGATAGAGATTACAGGTAGGTCTCACTGGCTGCATTCAGCCAGTGGCTTAAGTATCATATCATGAAACTTTTATCTTTTAGAAGGCTGAGGAGTTGTTTTAGACTACCCAAAACAAGTCTTGTTAAATATTCAGCTCAATAGCTAAGTTTAAATTTCTGTTCCTTTTCCAAGGTCCAGATAAAAGCATCTGGAAATCCCCCTGGCAGCTGCAAGAACCCAGTTTGCTACCATGCCAGGATATCAAGGGCGAAATACAGGCTTTCTCATAGATAAGCTGTCTGCATGCCTGTGGCCTCTTCATGAAATCACACAAGCATTTCAGTATTCCCAGCTATGGTCTCTAACCAGCCTAACTCATCATTCCTAACAGTACTGCCTGTAGGCACCTGCCCTGGTACCTTAAGGTTGCGATATGAGTTGTAGCTCCCAGCATACATTAATGGTCTTCACTGACCTGCTAAGACACCAGCTTGGGTGTTGCGACAGGTCAAGCAGTTCACCCCAGAGCCAGTTTCCTTGGCAAGGGAAAGACCAACCTAACCATACTGTGGATGGCTACCAAGCAATGCCATACAGGACACAGCAAATTCAGGTGCTTACAGGGACATGAAATATGTGTATGTAAGGATCATCCAAATCAAAGATGACATGTGAGAAAGGTACACATTTGAATTTGTTTTCTTCCCAGTTGTCAGAGGTCTTCAAATGCAGCTACTTGATTTCAAAAAGGACTGTAGCACCTGCAGCTGACAACAACCAAAGAAGCACATGTTCCTCTGCCCAAGCCTAAAAGTAACTGTAAGATTTTAATATCTTCTGTTAGGATAAAACCCAATTTAGGAACTCCTACAACATTAGAGTAACAAACCGAAAACATGAATGTTTTTCCCCTAATTGGTAATCTTGCAAAACAGAATATATCAAGGGATAACTTGCACCTGGCCTAACTAAAACTACCTTGATCTAGGTTGCCTGTAATAGTTGCTCATATTGACCAAGATATTTGTGCATCCTTTCCATTACCTTTAGTATAAATTAGCATACACAGGGCTATAGGAGTTAGACAATAGTACGTATGCTCCTTTTGAGAGAAGAGGCAGAGTTGCAGTTTTGGGCAGCTCAGGTTGGTCACTTTAGAGGAAAAAAATTAGTTATTCACATCATCTGTGACTACTCATTTAGTTTAGAGAAACTTTGTTGACTCTTTGTGAGAAGCATCAGGAAGAGACGTCTGTGTGTACCAGGAATCCCAGGATTACAAAATGCTTACCAATAGCATCCAAAGATAGAACTGCAGGGTTTAAGCTGCAAAAAAGACGACATGATATACAATGCATGAAGAGCCAAGAAACTGCCAGCATGACACTGCTGGCAAGACACTGTCTGCACAAGAGCTCACAACAGAGGCTGGCCTCCAGCGCCAGCCAGGGGAAGCTGCTCTCTGCCCCACCGGGCCTGTTAAGGGCTGTTTTGCTTTTAGCCTTTGAAGACAAGGCTTTCTAAGCAGTCTGGAAATCAGGGCACAAAAGTGTGACCTAGCAGCCCAATCTATCTCCTAGCTTACCTGTGTAAAATGTTGTGTTGTTGGATTCCAGTTCAAAGATGCTTTTGGTCTGTGAGTCAAACCGAAGCCATAGCCCAATTGCAAGAACTGCTGTCCCTGCAAGCTGTAAGAACAAGTAAGCCTTGTTAAATAATACCAATTAATACGTCCACCCTTGCAGTAGTAACAACATCAGAAGTAAACACAGGATACAGCTCTGTTATTTAAGGAGGTGGTGACAAAGAACTAGCATAAAAGGATGGGGATACCAAAACAAGAACAAACTAGTTCTTAACATGAGGCATCTCGTTAACATACACATTTACACATTAAAGTACAATGCCACACAAAAACAATGCCATGCTTGTTCTTTACTGGAAAAACCCAAGGTTTACCGAAGTGCCAAGTGTCAGTATTTACACTGACCCCTCCACCTACTGCTTTATTCTGGGTGACTGCAATAACATCACATGGCTTAGTGATCTTAAATCTTCACATTGAAGGACAAGTGTATTACTAGACGTACCTTGTAAGGCCAGCTACAAGTTTTAGTGTATTAAACAGAGTGGTAAGAGTTCAGTGTACCGCAGTACAGAGTTTAGGAGTGCTTGTTCTTGTAAACCAGGATAAAACTAATCCAGTAAACTACCCTGCTGACAGGGCAAGGAAAACACAGGCTGCTGAAATAGCAACATTGTTGTGCACTGGTCTGGAACAATGCCATCAAGTTTTAGGTAATATTTAGTTTTATTTTATTACCATCTCTGCCCGTGTGCCTCCAGGTTCCTCCTAACGTTGGTGCCTGTGTTTGCAGTAAGTCATTGTGTGTATAAATTAGCTTCTGGATGAAACATCTGGCAGTAGGCACCGCAGAAGCGTTGCAAGAAAGAGGGAACTGCACTCCGGTAAGGCAAATGCTAACAGTTTGCTTTGAACAAACTGAATCCTCCCCACTTTAAAAAGAAAAAACCTGGGGTCATCTTGCATGCAGAAAAAAGAAACTAGGACAAACCAGAAAGCTGGAGAGTGTGCTTTCCAGCTCTTCCTTTTCTCCTTTGAAGACCATGTAACTATCATGCACTGCAGCAGACATTAAAAATTAACTTAAGACTGAGCAATAAGCTTAGAAAGTCTGGAGTTTTGGTTAGCCAAAGCATGCATGAAAAGAAAAAAAACAAACAAAGCCTTATCTCTGATAAGAAGTTCCTTCTAGAAGTGAACAACATTCTTGACTTACCAAGAAACTGCAAAATATTTAGTAATGTAAATTTTCAGTGAGAATACAGAAGGCATTCCAACAGAAAGCAGCCAAACCCAACTGCCCCAGCCCCACACTTTCCCCGTGGGCAGTCCAAGAGCTCTTTCTCCCTGCTATGGAAGGGGGCACAGCTCTCTGCTGCCCATGGCTGGCTTCTCAAGCCTCCTAGGCTTGCTATTAAAAAAAACAGGGAGAGCTTAGAAGGTCCACACACAACAAACAGGATGGAGCTAGGCAAAGGTTTAAGGGAAGGTATATCCCTTGTAGCTGCTCAGCAAAAAGCATACCAACTAGGGTGCCAAAGGGCCCAGGTATCAGTGAAGAAAAGTGAGAGGCCAACGGTGACAGAAAAACCAGCATTTCTTGTATGGCAGACCCATGAAGAAAAGAGGCCAGCCATGCCAGAAAAACCAGCATTTTTGTACAGCAGGCACCTGAACTCCCAAGCCTGCCTTGAAGAGGAGCTGCCTGGTTTTAGCTGGGAAAAAGATGAAGTGATATGCATTGCAGAGAACGCCAAACCCAGAGGGAAGTTTCCAGACCTATGCAAAAGGCACTTTGTTGGTGTCATGGGCACGTAGGTGCAGTCTTACTCACAAAGCACACAGCAAGAACAAAGCCTGCACATACCTGCCACTTTCCTCATTAGGGCTACACTGACAAAATAATTTTATGCTATGCTGAAGAACCTTGGTAGTACACAGTATGTCACAACAGCATTATGATTCAAATTTATTGTGCCACAGCAGCACCCCAAAGGAAGAAGTACAAGAAAGGGACTGGCAAAGAGTGGGGTTGCTGCTCTACCTGCCCTTGCTGCTGCAGTGTCACTTAAAAGCTTTGCAATCTCATTTTAGTGCCTCAGCTTAGTGATGGGAGAAAAAAGCCTCATGTGCCGCTTTTAGCCTACAGGTAATTCACCCAGTATTTAGTAATACTTTGAGACTCACTTTCCTGGGTCACTCTTCAGTTTTTATAGGCATCCAGATCTGGATCATTAGGAGAATAAACCTACAGCCTCTGCTTGTTTTGCTAGGAGCTCATGAATCGCAAAGCCACAAGCCTGAGCACACCCAGCTGTCTGCACCTACTGTTTGTGGTTTGACAAGCCACCATGTTGGAGCTCAGGACAGTGCTGCAAAGCAAGCAGGGCACAGCAAAGGACTGTAGAACTGAAACTCAGAGCTGACCCCTAGACTATTCAGTTTGTGAAGAAACTCTAAGCCTTCCTACAGCCATGTAGATAATCTTACAAGTCCCAGCAAAGCAGAAGGCTCAGTTAACAATCTCTTCAAGAAACAAACTGGTTGGTTAACATTAGGGAGAGCTAATGTACTTAATATGGCTCCTTTTGAAAAACAGACTTAACCCTGGGTTGTGCAGGGAAGGGTTAAATGTCACATTTTCTCCTTGGGAAAGCAGTTATCTCACCAAATAAATTATTATCACAGCAAGGCGAGACTTATTTTAAGATCATAGAACAGTGGTAATACTTGATGTCAGTGAACTGCTCCAGATCACTAAAAAAAATTGTAGTATTAAATAAAGTGATAATTCTCTTTATGGTGGACTAGAAAAAAAACCTCACAGCTCCTTCTCGCAAAAAAAAGTAACTTTTGGTCTTGGTTTCTAAAGGCAGGCAGACTTGCCTTCTCAGCTTGTACTCTTCCTAGCCACAATGACTACTGACCTAAAAAAAGGCAGTTTTAAAGCAGAAGGAAAGAAAGTAATTTGAAACCTCAAGTTTTCATCAAAACAAGAGACTAGGGCACCAAAGCCAGCCTCAGAGGAAGAGGTAAGCAGAGCCTCCCAGGCACTAGCTGCACTTGGCCAGCTAATACTCCAGAAGCTGCTCACCAGTGCTGTGCCAATAGGTTTTGACACTGTTGTGGTAGTTTTGGTAGCTGTGTTTTTCCTGCCCTGGAAGGGGGGTGCAAGCCCCCCTGGCCTGGGCTGTATGGAAGCAGATCCCCTGAAAAACTGATGGTAGATTGAGATAACACTTAGATTAAAAACCCTAACAGACAGTTATGTCATAGGAGTTGAGTAATACAGGATATTGGTAAGTAGACCTATCCTGTGCCAAAAAAATAAATTTAACAGAAAAAGAAAATTGTTTTCCTGAAGCTAGTCACTTTGTGTGTGCTCTTCTTAGTTTTGTAGGTTTTTGCAAGTTTGTGTGCTTATGAAACATGTAAAAAGCACGTTTCTGTAGTAACAAGTATCAGAAAGGGAACTCAGAAGACAGGGTTTTTTACCTATCTGACCAAAATGTACAGTTAAATACTCACTCACTGTATTGGAAAAGTTTGTGGCAGTGATTCTCCAGTAACAGCATGTCCTGGCACAAGTATGCTACCAAAATCCCTGTGTAAGCTAGCTAGGTGTCCTCATCTTTTCCCCAACCACTACGAAGAACCTTACAGCTCCCAGCTCACTTCTACCTGACTTACCTCTATCCTAAAGCTGCAGTGGACATATGCTAAGCAAGGATAAAAATCCCTGGTCATTCCTCCTCTAATCCTATGGAAGCTTCTTGTCTTTTTTTTTTTTAATCACATGCAAACACACCCACATTGCCTCAAAGGCTCTACTCCTGCATGCATCTTTTGGCTGTTGCCACAGGAAAAAATGGCTTTTTTTTTTGTGGTCTGCCTTCATTCCTTATGCAGCTGTGCCTTTTCCTAGTGAGCCTCCTGTGTGGGACTTGCCTCCCTCCACCCATCCAGCCCCACACTGACAAGTGTCTTCTCCAAAGTCAGCCCTCTCCATTGCTTTGATCTCCCCCCCTTGTAAACTACATGGTTTCTCCTCTGAGCATATCTAAGGGTGTGTCACAATATTTATCTTTGACACCCTGCTTTCTTTTAGCTTTCCATGTGACAAGAGATAACTGTCAAAGGATCTGTACCACTGCAGAGGACAGTCACTATATACTTGAGATTGAGAACCAAACCACCTATCCTAGAGGGAGAAGCCATACAGAATATTCTGCCTTCCTTCCCCCACCATACTTGGCCAACTGCAGCATGAACTTGGAGCATTCACTGCTGGAACATGCAAGCAATTTCCCTTAATTTTTTTTTCCTTGAACACCTAAGGTTTCACAGATATGGTCTCCTGCCAGAAGGCATGCACAAGGAATCATTAGATTTAATTATACTGGTATAAACACACATTAAAAGCTTGAGCTTTTCAAACTAGGAATTCCAATTTTCCCACAATACAGTGTATGACAGTACTTTGGGAAGCTAGAAAGTTTATTTTAGGCTTAACCCCTATTTTACTAGGACCATTTTGTTCAGTCCCTTCCATCTACCTTGATCCATCCAGAGAAACCACAATCCCCAGGCATGCACCCCAGTTGCTGGAGACGCTTTGCAGCATCTTACCTTTCCACAGACAGAATTGCCTCTCAGGAGGCTCAAGGTCCAAGCAGTTAGTCTTCATAGCTAGCAGATAAAGCTCTGGGAGGGGAAGCACACCCCCACCCAAGCATCTACCAGGTTACCACCAGCCACTCCTCCACTTCCACAGCATGAAGGCAGGGACAGAGAAGAAATGAGACACTGGAAGGACTCCTGATACACAGATCAAAACTTGCAAAAAAGCCTTTGTACAGGAAACTACAGGGTCTGCTATTTTTGCACATTCAGGCCAAGCTTACATTCAACTTCTATCAAATTCCTGGCTCTAGCAGAAGGTAAGTCAATATGTGAAAATACAGTAGTCAGTCAAAAATAAAGGCTACTTTCCATGTTGACAGGTCATCATTCTATCTAACAAATTACTCGTTCTCCTACAATTAATTTTTTTTTTCTTGAGGTAAAATGGTTTTTCAGGCTTTGCCTGACTGTTCCTCATGTGGTTTTACCCAGGGTGTGCCAGAAGTACACTGAAGAAGTCAGTATCTTCCCTTTACCTCATAATCAGGTAAAAGCTTTTAGCTAAAAATCTGACTTAGGTCTTCCTCTGCAGAAGACAAACAACTTTTTCCTTACGGTGCAAGACAGTTGATTAAGAAAACCAGGACCAGACATATAATGTTGCAAAGCACACGGGCAAAGAAATGGAGAACATTACTAGTAGTAATGAGCTGTCTTGTTTCTGTCCTGTTACTTGCTAGCACTCTATAAATAAAACATCATAAACAGTAAATACAGATGAGGCTCAACAGCACTCTAACCCCTTAATTACACTACTAGTCTTACCCACAACAGCACAGGTTTTCAAACTTCTGAAAAAAAACCCAAAAGCTCTCAACAGATGTGCAGTGATTGCTAGCAGTTATAGAAGAAACTGCAGATATTTCCAAACTCCTTTGGAAAAAAAAGTAAACTGGAAAAGTAGTATTTTCTTTCTGCTTAAGTTAGTTTCAAGAATGTTGTGGGCTAAGTTAATGTCACAGCATTTATTGCAATAAAATGGTGCTCCACTACAGTAGGAACAGCATTACAGAATTCCTGAACCACTGCCAAGACTAGTGCCCATTTCATACAAGTTCCTATTCAGAAGCCAGTACACTATATTTGCAATTTAAATTGCAAATAGGAGGTAGGATTGCTAGAACTCAAAGTACAAGTAGCTTCACATCAGGTTTCTCAAGGCTACACCCTCCAACTCTGTTCCTGACTTGCCAGTACTCACCCGAGTTAAAATACATTGAGCTAAGCCCAAGCAGTACTTTGATTCAAACAGCACAGTCAGCAACTAAGTCAGCTGATGACAGAAGGCAAAAGCAATTAATTCCTTTTATATGCGTGTGCATATATATACACACACACATGCATATTGTCCTGCCCATCCTTCAAGTCCTCTTCCCTGCTTAAGCAGGGAAAACCCTATTCAGAAGTCAGAGCACTGACATGTGCCAAGCTGCTCAGCACATCCAACAGTTCTACTAGGAAAAGCCTTTGTCACCAGGGCCAACAAGCCTGAGCAAACACAAGTTAATGGAGCTCAGCCAGAGGTAGTCACTCATTACACAACTCAAGGTAATCAAGCATGTGCTTGCACCAAGATTGTTCAAAACCAGCTTCGGTACAGTGACTTAGGTGTAAGGCACATAATGTGATGCTTCCATTGACCTCTTGCCAAGCTCAAGTTGGCTTGGTAGAAAAAAATTTTCACATTACTTCTGTATCAGCCTCAACACCTCCCTCAGCAATGCCAAATCAAACCCCAAACTTGCAAAGACCTAACCTGGTACAGTTTTCATTACAGACCATACCAAAGATGCCAGAACCAGTAACCCCAAGAGAGAAGCTGTAGGCAAATTCAGGTTGGTATACACCAGCCCTACCAAACAAGCACAACCGCAGCAAGGAACCTGCTGTCTGCAGCAAGACTGGAACAAGCCACCCCTCAGAGGGGACTGGATCACCTAACTTACTCATCTACTTAACCACAACAGTAAAAAACCACTCCCTGCAAGTTAAACAGATGCATGCAATGCTCAAACAAGACTTCAGAGGCATAATAAGCACTTGTAACGATCCACAAGTCGCCATACCCAGTGTTCAGGACACAAGCATGTTTTAACTAAAGCTCTGAAGTACCAAAAGTTTTGGAGGACATCATGCTAGTAAGATACATGCCTGGTCTGGCCTTACCAACTGGAGAAAAGCCATCCCACCAGCTACCCTCAATCTAGCACAGCATCCTGGAAGGGGGCTCCTCAGGAAGGGTATCGGAACAGGGCAGACAGTATCATTTCTCAGGACTCACCTCCCACTTTACATGTTGAGGACTTATAGGCTGTGCAAAGACAGACTGTTTTTGTTGGAAAAGAAAATTTAACAGAGGGCTGCCAAACACTGAATTCATTAGGTACCCCTTGAACTGCATACTCCACAATATCTGCTGGGGAGAAAACACCACCACTGTGCACACAACCTTTTCCAAAACTTCCTCTTCCCAGTCTTATTTACCCTCAGTTCTTTCTCACTGACTCTTTCAGTACAGTCAAGTCCTACCTCCTACCTGGTCATTGTGATTCTACAGTCCTCTAGCATGTTTCCCCCATCTGTTTCCAGGCTGAAGTATCCCAAATCACTCAATAGTTCCTGATAGAAACCCTCATCTTCCTTTCCCAAACATTACCAAGCTCCAGAATGTTCCCCTCAAGGTAGGCAGGAGACCAGAGCAGCCCACATCATTGCAAGACACTAGCACACTATGGACCTATCCAGTGGCACCATCTTTCCAATTCTCTATGTTGTTTACTTCTGAAGTTGGGTTTTCATCTGCTGATGCTGAGCACCCACCTGATGCTTTCGTGAAGCTACCATAGACCCTTTTCTACCAAGATTTCATCCCTCTGGCAGCAGTTGCCCCTGAGCCAACTAGTTCATAACTTCAGCCTGCTACCCAGTCCTGCCTCCCACACATTACTCAATGCCTACTTTGGCAAGTGTCACGCAGCCTGCTACATCAGCATGCACCCATGTTCTGAATAATGGATGCGACACAAGCACTGAAGCATTACCCCACACACTTTTCCAGATTAGGTGGGACTGCATTGTCCACCAAGTGCTTTGCTCCTGCATGCCTGCTCTGCTGGTTCTCTCCACCACAAGAGAGCCCCACCCCATCTCAGCCAGTGATTTCACCCCTGCCAGGGCCTTACTCCAGGACTACTCAGTTTCCCTAAAAGGCCCAAGATTTCCAGAAGACATTGAGCAAGTGAACTAACACTAACCAGGAGGCTTTCCTACATTCATGCTTCTGAAGGCTTCAAAGTTACCAGCTTCTGTTTGACTTCCCCTTACAGCAGCCATTCTCTTCCCTGCGTCTCCATGTGTACACCAACTTTTTTTTTTTCCAAAGAATCCTCTTCTCTGCCTATTCCAGAAGCATCACATACCCCAAAATGAAACAAAACAAAAACCCTGCCTCAAATTCACTGCATTCCAGCCCTCTAGCAACAAGGTGGGTGGCGCACAAGAGGTTTTACCTAATCACAATGCATTTATAGTTCTCAAGTAACTGTTGCGTGACCCTGGCAACCTGTTAATTAGCATTTGCTGTTGTTTCACTACCTTTTCATCAAAAGGTCAATCCCAGCCTGGGAGGGATTCCAAGACAGATTATAGCACAGAACTTCCCCAAACATACCCAGTAAAGAGAAAGTCCCACAGAACATCACTCCTAACATGCTCTTACACCTGGACAGATCAGTGCCTGTAAGGACTCCCTGGGAAGCTTCCTGGTCCTAACATGTCTGAAAAGGGATATGTCAGGTGGGTTTACTTTTGTAAGTTATACCTAAAGCTTCCTTTTGGCTACCCTTACTATATTTTTGTATTTGGCCCACCAGCATTTATGACCTTTATCTCCTTTCCTTTGGACCCAGCTTCAACTCTGAGTTTTCCAATTTTTTGTTTTAACACCCTCCTATAACCAGCTGTTTTGGTCTGTTTCCTCCTGCCCTCACTCAAGTCTCTGATGGAGGCAAACAAATGTCACCTAACACACAGGTTTACTGCAGACCAGTTAAATGCCTCACCTGTCCTTTTGAGGCAACTTATTAAAAAAAAAAAGAGGTTACTGTATTAACTTGATCACAGCTTCATGGGACCTTTTAGCTTCTGTTGCTTCAGGAAGTGTGCTGAAATCCAACTGCCTTATTGTCACTATTCCCAAGTAGCACTTGGGCAATAGGACCCCACACCCGTGAACTACTCAGAAGCAAGCAAAGGCTTGTTCTCCTCCTGGGGGAGTTCCCAAGGCCAAGAGCCAGTTGCTTATTGTGCCTGCAAGTTTAGAATCAGTATTGCACTTAGGCACAACACTTTTGCTCAATTTACTTTGATTTTTTTTAGCAGACTTTTCACATCTCTGATGCCTTAAGAAAAATGAAAGCTTTCTTTCTTATCAGGGTTGTTCCTGTCCTCTAGCACTGCCTGCCCCAAGATACCTTTCTTTACACTGTTCACTGAGGCCTTATGGCCTAAAACAGCCCAAGAGATTGCTATTTTATTCCTCCAGAGGACATGAGGTTCACTAACACCATCCTTGAAACTCCCCTTTGCCAGTTTTGGTAGGACACAGATGCATATAAGGAGCCCTGAGAGTTAGGGACTACTCCAGCTAGTCTACAGACACACATACTCCTGGATAATCCTAGACACTTGCATTTACTGCCTCTTGGTGCTTCAGCCTCTTACTAGGGCATCTTGAGAGGAAGAAGCATTAATCTCACTTTAACTCTTATTTCCCACTCTTTCTTTTCTCTTCCCTACATCCTAGCTGGGTTTCAGGGAGCACAGCCAGCCCCTGGGAAGGCCACTTGAAGAGCTGCATCCTCATTGCTCTCCTGAGCAGCAGTACCTGCCTACACACCCTTCCCCACCAGCAATCCTCCTCCCCTACACCCTGTTAACAGATCAGACCTGCATTCATGCTTACTGGGCATCCAAGCGTTCAAGTAAAGCTTCTGAGCTTTATTATCAAGACACTCCCAAGCAGCAGATACCTCCTGATCTAAATGAAAAAAAATGCCCCTGTTCTCAGCCCTGGGCCCTAAAGAGAAAAGTGGCAGTGGTCACACAATCAGCTTCTTGGAGGCAATGCCTTTGCCGTAAGAAGCGTTCTTGCACTACAGTTTGTACAAAATCTGTAGCTTTAAAAAAAAAATCCACAAAGCAAACCATGAGTATTTTTCTCCTGTTTCAACAAGAGGTTTAGCACCTCACTGACCCAGAGG
Source organism: Syrrhaptes paradoxus (assembly GCA_013400615.1). Taxonomy (NCBI): domain Eukaryota; kingdom Metazoa; phylum Chordata; class Aves; order Pterocliformes; family Pteroclidae; genus Syrrhaptes; species Syrrhaptes paradoxus. The sequence goes on from VZTO01019388.1 coordinate 58,758, forward strand.
TTTCAGACAGCATGTTATTAGGTTTTCTTCTTAGCAGCTATAACCCTTCAAATATGATCCCCCCGCCTTCCTCACCCTCCTGGCAAGTCTCAGGTGGCAATATGTCCTTTCCTGTGCCCTTGTAAAGATCCTCTGCACAGCTTCCCTCAACTGCAGCTCAGTTCCACTTTTTACTTTGTTGAAACCCATTTTTAAGTTGAGAGATCACAAATATATTTTATCTGTTAGCATTACATCTTCCAGTCATCCCATGTGCAATACTGCAACTGACTCCAAAAGGGGTTTCTGTCCACAGCTGCGACTTCATTTCTCCACTGTAGCAGTTGCCAAGAGAAAATTCATTTTTTGAACCTCACACCCATACATTAAGCACACAGGCGGTTGTACCGTGTCCCCTGTGTACTTTTCCATAAGGCAGACAATGCTCAATTCAGATGCCCACACCCTGAGTGCTTGAGAAGCAGCCGTAACCTCTGACTTAAGCCACACTTTCTGACGCTGCCTGGCAAACAAGAGGTAACCGTGCCAGAAACTGTGCCAAGATACATTTTCCACTGGTGGTGCTGCGCTCCTACGGACTAAAACTATTTTAAAATTTTCTTTACAACATGCTGCCGAGAAGATCTGAGACAGAAGCTAGAGCTTCAGCCGAGGCTCCCACCAAGAGAGGTTCACATACACGACAGTCGCGACCACAAGCACTAATTAGCTAGGAACTAACCACCCCCTCTACAGGCTTCGCACCGGAAAAAGCTACCGAGAAGTGCAACCCGCAGAGAGAGCAAGCGCTGCGCACGCTGCTAGGGAGGGAAAGCTACCTCCGCACCTAGCATCCCCCCGACACGTTAAGGGGCAAGACACACAGTCTGCCTTATGCTAACCACGATCCTACAAAACAAACAAACAAACCAAAACCAAAAACTCCCCCCAAAACAAAAGGGGGGGAGTTAGCCGAGTATATACACGTATCTTATGCAGACAGGTCCCACCGAGTACATGGCACACAGCACAATTAGTGCGGCAACAGGTAGCTGGGCGCCGGCCGGGGACACGCCCGCTCCGCCGGGGCGAGGCGGCTCCGGGCCCTGCGAGGGAAGAGGCGCCCGCCCGGAGCCGCCCCCGCGGGCCACAAGCGCAGGCAGCAACCGCCCGCGCGGGGGGAGTCGCCGCTGCCGCCGTCCCGCCTGGGAGCGGGCACCGCGGCCGCCCCGGGAGCGGCGGGGAAGCCCCCGCAGCATGACGGAGGGTGCGGGGAGCAAAGTCGGTCCCCCACCGCTCTCCTCCCGGACGGCGGGGGGGAGTATGGAAAAAAAAAAAGTAGAAAAGCAAAACCAAACAACAAACCCCCAAACAAACCACCGCTTCGGGCACTTTGCCCCCCTCCCGGGCAGTCCCGCCGGACAGGCGCCAAGGGAGGCGGCACAGCCCCGCCGCGCCCCAGGCTCCGCAGCGGAGGACCCCACCCCGAGAGCGGGCACGAGCCCCTCACCCAGAAAATGAAGTTGAAGCCGAAGAGCAGGTACTTGATGCACTTGGTGCCTCCTTTGACGGGCATGGTAGCGGCGGGCGGAGAGCTACAGATACGGCGGCAGCCAAAACACCTCTTCCCGCGCCACTCCTTAAATTCGACTCTCCTCGGGTCTCCCCTGGGCTCCCCCCTCTCCGCGGCTGCCCGGCCTCGTCTCCGCCCTCGAACCGGCCGCCCAATGACCGGCTTCCGCAGCCGCCCCGCACCTGCCTCCGCCCCGCCCCGCGAGCGGCCGCACCGCGCCAGGGTCTGCGCGGGGAGGGGTAGAGGGAGACCCCGTGGCCCCGCGCGTCCCGTGCCCGGGCGTGGCTGTCGGTACGGGGGTGCTGCGTCCCAGCGCCCAGCTGCCGTCGTCCGGGGGAAAAAAAGTCGATGGTAAAACTGGAATGTGCGGAACAAAAAGGAAAGGACGGATTACAGCCGTGTGCAGGCCAATGCTTTGCCTGCTCTTGCATAGATTTAGTTTAACTTAAATGCATCAGTCTAGCTTGAACAGGTATTTTCCCGTACAAGATAAACTTGCGGCATAGTTCAACTGCTTTAATCTTTCAAATAGGTCTGTATAAACATGCAGTTTGGAATAATCAGGTGGGATAAATTTCAGCCCGCCAACTGGTCTATGGTAACTGCTTGCACACATGCCCTCAAGTCACCCAGGTAGTGAGACAAAGGGTGATAAATATTAGTGAAGAATTTCCCTTTGGTTTTAATGGGAAGTTCAGCACTCAGCTTCTGAGTCTGTTAGCTCAGGTATGGGAACTGAGGGCTTGTACCTTAATTTGTCTTTAGTACAGTGTGACTAGAATTTCAGTAGTTATGGAGAGTCAAAAAAACCCTGAGCAGAACAGAAAGAACAGAAAAGACTTATTGAAATGCAAATAAAAGCATGTTTGAGTTATTGTTGCCAAAATAACTGATAAGATAGAGCACATTCCAGAGCTAATGCAGTGGAGATGTTGAATTGGGCCGCTGTTTCCCAGAGCAGGTTGCAAAACATTAATACGTTTCCATTAGAAAGCAAGACAGAAAAATAGCGAGCTAGGAGAGATTCAAAGATGATTGTGAGTGCACAAGCGTAGCCAAACGGAGAGGCCTCTGCTGCTCCTGCACCACAGGTAGAAATGGAAAAGGTGAGTTTGGGAAGGGTGGCTGGCTGTTGTGTTGCTGTTTGGGAATTGTACCTGACCGTAGCCAAGCACTGAAATGGTCTGAGTGTCCGAAAGCAGGAGAGTGGGTGTTATATGGTGCTATTGGAGGTTTGATGCTGGTCTGGGTTTGGGGTCTTTAAGTGGGCTGGTAGTAGATCATGAGCTTGATCCCAGAGAGGAGGCCCTTAACTGGAAGTAAACTCTACCCAAAGCATTTTGGTTTGTTATATAAATCAGTAAAGGGAACCGCAGGGATGGAGGCTGGCCACAACAGCATAGATCCAGCAAGGCTGAAATTAGTAAATGCATGTGACTAAAACTTCTCGTGGTAACTGTAAACTGAGCAAGTGAAAGTCCTGCGTCTCACTCTTGAGCTGGGACTGATTTTCTGTTTGACTTTTGTAGTGGGTTTTTTGTTTGGTTGGTTTGTGGGGTTTGTTTTTTTTTTTTAACTTTGCCATTAAGACTTTATGCCTGTTAGTTAATATCAGTAATATGACTTTCCTTAACTTTCTAAAGTTAAGGATAAAATAAAAGCTTTGGATTAACCACCCTCCCCACCCTGATACTATTAAGTTTTTTGTCCTTATACTGTGTAAGCATCTTCCATTAGAATTCATGGGTGGTAGCCTTTTGATCATAGGCAAGAAACGGACCTGTTGGATTAAAACCTCCTGTGAGTTTGTATTTACTTAAAACTAAATTCTTCCCATACATCTGACAAATTAATTTATGAAAAAGTGAAACTGATTTGTGCATTTTTAGTATTCTCAAGAATATGGAAGGGAAATATCTAGAATTTGTGCTTATGTGGCTTTTTTTCATTCCATATGAAGGGCCTGGAGAAGAAATTCATGTTTCAGTCTTCAAGAGTCTGGTGATCTGGTAGATGCATCTCTCTGAACATATCTGACTATCGGAATGATTCAGTAATCAACTGAATTTCTGCATAATAGAAATCACTAATGGAAATCTGTGAGCCTTGTAGAAGTACTTGGGAATGATTTATTACTTTAAAACTTTGTAGATATGTGGGATAATAGGCCAAAATACATTGTATGAAATATTTATTATCAGCACTTAAAATGGTACTGGATGGTTAAAGTGCTATTTTGTCCTACTACAACAGAGAAGCACAAACTCAGGATATTGCTGCTACGAAGAAATCTGAGTTTACCACAAGCATCTTAAAATTGCCTGTCTAGTCATCTAGACATGTCACTGACTTAGTTTTCATATACAGATGAGCTGACTTACTTTCTCCTATTTTAATGTGAAACTAAATGTCTTGTTTGGGCCAATAGCGAAGAGGAGAAGTGTTTGCTTCTCACCGGGAACGGTTTTCCTCTCAGACTGCACTGTCCAAAGGACCTTGATCCTTTGATTAATATAGCAAGGCAAAGGAGAGAGGGGCTTTCCCTCCTAACTGTATTCAAGGATGGTGGGAACCACTGTTAAGTACTGCAGAAGTACAGAGGTTCACAGCCTCCTTGACCTGTTTTCCCTATATCTCTATCTTTACTTATATGAGGAAGGACTAGTGTCAACTAGCTTGATGCCTTTAGCCTTCTTTGCATAAACAATTTCCGGTCTTTTAAAATGTTTCTTTCAGCTCCCTTAAACAGCCAGGCATACATGATTCAAACTGCAGAGCGATAAAGTACAAAGCTTTCCCCAGTGAAGAATAGGGATTAACAGAATTTCTTGAGAAGTGCAGATTAGAGGAGAAAAATAATAACAATTTTCTTCTTCGTAGAGGAATAACATTTCTGACTGTCCAAGCCAGTCACAAAAGAAAAAAAAAAAAAAAGGTTGTTTTGCTTGCTTTTTAGCTTCAGTGCATTTTTTTTGCTTTAATAGTGGTGACTCTGGTACATGATGTGCTGGGCTGGATGTGACCATCCGGTGAAGGAGGAGGCTGTACAACCACACTGCCGAGAACTTAAGATGACCTTTAAGGTGACTTAGATGACACCAGTGTAGGGCCTGTTCCTCTCACCTCTCAAATGTCCATCCCCAAGTTAATCTGTAAAATTTGAGGTTAAGTGTCTCACTTCTTCTGGTCTAAGATTTTTTTAAGCAAATTTTACAGGTACTTATTTTCATTCATTTAAAATCAGCAATGATTTGGAATTGTGTGATATATGGGAGAGAGCTGTGATGGGTAAGTGGTTCCTGCTGGCTTTTGCATCTGGGGCTGTGAGGGAGAGGTTGGTCTTCAAGCTGGAGAGTCCAGATTTTCATTGCGTTGCAAAAATGACTCATAGGATCCGTCATGCTGATAACACTATGTCAAAGGCACTGGCCTTTTTCCACTGCTGGTGTTTGGTGTTTGGTATCCATAACAGATAAATTCTGGAGAACCTCACGCTGTGAGAAAATCTATGCATCCTGGAAGTTTGTCTGCTTTCTGCCACAAGAGAAAGGCTTTGAAGGATCCACAAAGCCCCCTGGGTTGTCACTAGAAATTAGGTCTTCCTCTGTAACTGAAAGTGTAGCTGGAAGTAAAGACCTGAAGCCAGACCTCTTAATTTTCTGTGTTTTTAATTCACTTTCTTTTAACCAAGATTTGAAGAAGAATAGGAGAGATCTAGGCACATCCTTGAAAATATTTGGCATAAGACCTTTTTGTATGACACATTAGTAGTGATAATGTAGGAGAGCAACTGGAAAATCTCAATGTGAACTTATGAACTCTTACAAAATTGTTTCATAATCAGTTATAATTTTCAAACTCTGAGATAAAATGCGTGTGATAAAAAGCAAAAATATTTTATTCTTAGTTGTTTAAACTATTAGTTAAGGTATAAGCAGCAGTTCCAAATAAATCAGACTCTTACTCCTACCAATGATGAAAGTAGTTCATTTCAGGAAGGAAGGATGTAAAATGTCATAGTTTTACTTAGGGAAAAGAAAACACACCTGCTTTTTTAATTGTCATGGAATACAAAAAGTAGTCTTGATGCCCCTTAAGTTTTTGTAGAGTTTGACACAATTGAATACGTAGCCTACAGTTTAACTCCTTTTCAAGTGAAAGTACAGTTTAATAGCCTCATCCTGCAGATAGCAGTACTTTTATCTGACTTTGAATATGTGAGTGGTCTTGTGTCTGTAAGATGGGAGCTCAAAGCTTTAATAGGCAGTAGGCGGTTGGTAGTGACAAATGCTGTGACTATGAAGGGTTGCAAAATGCCTTTCTGGAAATCATGACTGTAACATACGCAACTCTAAGTGTGATTCATCTAACTACTGCTGTTTTGATGTCTGTCTGTGTCAGACCTCTTGGCATAGGTGAGGTTATTTTAAGAGCAAGTGGGGCCACAGGCTACGGCTGCTGTTGAGGTACATGCAGTTAGGTGGGTTCTTGAGGGATCCATGAAGTGCCACGTCTCCCTTGCTATACTATAGCACTGCAGTGTGTGTGGTGATCTAGGCAAACCCTTCTAGATGTCAGATTAAAAATCAGGCCACCAAAGATCATCTAGGACTTTTGTAGAATGAGCTGGAAAAAAATCCTGGCTTTGCAGGTGCATGAGAGAGAGGTACAGGTAGTAGGAGACAAGAGTGAAATGGCTCGAGGTCTGTGTCTCATAGCCAAGAAAACAAAGGCCACAGTGTGTTTTCTTATTCTGATGGCAGGTGCTAATGTCCACCGAAGGCGACTGACTCTAAATTCTACCTCTTGACTGGAAGTTGGACAAGGTGCCATTTAGGATTAATTCAATTGTTGCTCTAAACAAAAAAGCTTCCCTTGGTGTGAGTGGCTGGCATAAACTGGCAATACCCACTCTCTTGCATTTTTGTTCTGTACTTCACACTAAGCTGCCCCTGGTTTTCACCTGTATGTCCAGTGGAAGGAATAAGTCATATACATGTAGCTTTTAAAACATCTGGGATTTCTTCCAAGTGCTGCTGCCTCAGGGCTAATCTCTAGCATTTTTATGCTGCTTGAGTGACGAGTATTTACTAGTATTTCTGTTAAAATGTGAACACTATATAATCAGGCACTAGCATATATCTCAAACACAGACTATTAATGGAATGGATCAGAAGGTGGTTTACGCAGTGCCATCCAGCCCCAATGGCATAAATACTCAAACTAGTGCTTTACCAAGAGCTAACAGTTGCCTCTATATGTACTTAATAGTCTTTCTGAAGGCTTTCCCCCCCCTCTTCAAAATAAAGTGAGTGTAATATAATATAATATAATTTAAGTTGGAGCACACCTACAATGATCATGTAGTCTGACTGACTGAGCACTTCAGGGCTGACCAAAAGTTAAAGCATGGTTTTAAGGGCATTGTTCAAATGCCTCTTAAGCATGGTGAGTAGCTATGGTCCCAATTCTGAAAATATTTCTGGTTTTTATTCTGTTCCCATGAGGAGCTCCATAATCTTTCATGGGTCTCTTCCTGGCAGTCAATGTTCACTGAGTCTGCTTGGATTGGGCTGCACATGTTGGCTATGTCTGTTTGGGTTTGCAGCCGTGGTGCCATAGAGAAGGTGTTTGGTTCACATTTTGTCAGCTAGGGCTCCCAACACTGTCGTGGGGTCTGTCAGTCCCCATGTTCCCTCTGCTTCCTCCTTTCTCTCTCTTCTTCCTTTCTGCCCCTTTCCTAGTTGTTGGCACCTCACTCCCAGCAGTGCAAATTTGACCAAGTTTCCCCATGCCTGCTCCATGTGAGGGTGTGATGGGTTAGCCCTTGGCTGGGGGCCAAACCACGCACACCTGCTCACACAGTTTCCACCAGGCTGCGTCCCAACCCATATCCCCTTGACTTAGTCAAATAAGATGTAGCTTAACCCAGGACAGAGGGCTACCAGGATGCTTTGCTAGGGCAGCCAAGGCTGGATTTCCAGGTGTTTTCCCCAAATTCCCTAGGCAGTCACTGTGTCCCTGTCACACATGATCCACCTCATGGAGAGCCACACAGCATGGGCTGGGAAGATACTTGGGCTTTTCTTCTTGGTTCTGCTGGGTGGCAGATTGGAAAATTGTCAAGACATTATTTTTACTCCGAGATTCATGGTTACATTGAGAATTTTACTGCTTAAATTTCTGATGCAAAACAGTCTGAACACTGTCAGAATCTCAGTTAATTGTATTTATAAATCCTTTTGTGTGTATAAGTATAAATATTTTTCATACTCAGCTAGGAACATTAAAGTTAAGTGACTGAGCTTCAAAATGCTGGGGTTTAACTTTCATTCAATTTAAAAAAGGAAGAAAAAGTAATGTTTAACAATGGAGAAAGTGGGGATTTTCCCCCCAATTTTTCAGTTATGCAGAAGTGTTCTGGGAGATTCTTCCTGCTGTCGTCTCAGAAAAAAAAAAACAACAAAAACTTTGTTTACACAAGTGCTAAGAACAAAGAAGTTATATAGGAAACTACAAAAAATACTACATGAATATAATAAAAAATATCAGAAGATATCTTTCATTTTTAGCAGTAGAGATTTACTATTAGGAGCTGTGATGCTACACAAAAAGGCTCCGTAAGCTCTATCCTCACTGAAAATTAGCATGACTTAATTTCCTAGTGGCTATTCTAGCTACTCTGCAGAGTAACCTCCTACCTATGTGCTCTGTCTGAAGGGGAGAGGACTGTATTTCTGTGCAACTGCACAGCACTTGCATATGAAGTTAAATCTTCCTTTTGAATTCTGAAATAGCACTCAGCTGAGGGAGCTGATCTAAACAGGTATTCCAGCACAGGTTTAATTAATGATAGACTAGATAAGGCTGACTCTGGTTTCTGGTACTGATCTCAACTTCTTTATTTTGCAAACACATGGATTTCATTTTAAGCTTGCAAACCACTCTTTGGTAATTAAAGCAACTGTGTGTAGCTTTGAGTGTGTGGATCAAAAAAAGCTGTGCATAGGATTGTGATTTATGTTTTATTCTATTAATTTACTTTCTCTCTCTTACTGCTTATGCCTCCCACTCCAATTTAGTTCTCAAATTCTTCTCGTATTTTCTTGGTTCTTTTCCTTGTCTCCCTTCAGTGAAGAGGAAAGAGGGTTGAACAGGAGAAATTGCAGAGGTGATGAATATGTCTCCATTGAACCTGTCAGCTCTGAAAAAGTCATTTGAGGTCTCTAAGAAAAAGTGTTATGGAACTGTATTTCAAAATGAACTGTTTATTTTTTCCATTCTAGTGAAGTAATTGACTTTATTAGTTTCTGTGAGATGATCAAATGAGCAAGAATAGGGTTTCTCAGATATTTCTGGTTACAGATTCTCAGCGTCATCATGAAGTCTGTGGTCATTTCCTACTGATCACACTGCAGATTGCTTCATAGCTTGGAAAGGCTGTGAAAAGTCACTTCCCTTTTCCATCAACTTCTTTTTTTTTTTTTTCTTTTTTTTTTTTTACTTCACAAACTCTTTCCTGCAGACCTAGAACAATGCTTCGGGTCCTCAGGTGGGAACTGCTGCTTTATACCACATTTTATAGGTCATCCTGGCTGGTGTTGTAGGAAAACTCTTAACAGGACTTTAATTGCCAATGTGGTATTGAGTTATCTTTTTATGTAAGGAAGGCATCTAACCATACCAGGAAGACATCTACTTTGTGTTATGCTACACCTGAATATCAGCTGAGAAGGACCTGAAATGTGCTTCTAGTGGACCTGTCTTTTAAAGTGCAGATTAGCATTTGTCTCTGAAATTACCAGGAGGTACTCGGGTATCTTCTCAGGCTTTGGAAAATAACGTCAATGTCATGCAGTGTTGCTTTTTTTTTTTTTTTTTGTGTTTTGAGAGTAGAGAGCAAAGTATTGTGGGCAGGCATCCAGCTAGCCTATGCAACAGGTTGTATAACTTATTTAGCTACAGCTGCTACTGAAAAGCATGATATGATGGATACCCTCACTGTCCTCAGCAGTTCAGAGCATCTGACCACTCTCAATTGCTGTTGTCAAACGAGAATCAGCTGGGAAGCTGTCGCAGGAGACTTTGATGTGATAGTTGTGTTCTTGGGAGTTGAAACTTATTTGCTTGGATTATTTTGGTGCCTGTGCTTACTTGGACATTTATTTAGTTATTTCAGTGATGAAAACAAAGAAGCATAGATCATCAAGACCTGCTTGAGGCAAACCAATCTGTATCTTCAAGAGAAGGAGTAAGAAATAAGGCTGCTACAATCTGCCTGTGTAGCATTGTAAATTGGAAGCAATAACTCCTTTCCTGAAAAAAATATTACAGTTTAAGAAATAGCATGGGAAGAGTATACATTGTGAACAGGGACCTGCTCTTTAGAACAGGTAAAAGAGAAGGAAAAGCCAAGATGGGGAAACTCTGGATGCTGTGTTTCAATTTAGAAGAGGGAGGTAACACCAAATCTGAGCTGATTGCCTAGTCTTCTTTCAATGAGTGCTCAAACAGGGCTGTACTTACATTAAAATCAGAAGCAAAGCAAGATTTTCAGTATGAACAGCTTTCCTTTTTCCCTATGACACCACTGGGGGCTATGGAACATTCTCTCATCAAAGACAAGATGTGGCGGGTAAAGTAAAGGAGTACTATTTTTTGTATCGTACAACTATTCACCCACATTTCTTCTTATGAATCACACTGCCTTGAAATGATGGGCACGCATTTCTCCAACTGCTCCTCAAATCATCATTAATTAAAGAAGAAATCTGAACCAACCCATGGTGTTGTTTGGGAAGGCTTGTTTCTATAAAAAGGCTAGGTTTTCAAAGAGTAAGGTGTGTTTCTAAAGCCATGGCATTGTATTTCTTCCCATATCAACCTCAGCTCGTGTTACATTAAACTGAAAACCTTTCTTTAAAGGTATAGCTATTACTCTACTTATGTTGATGTAACTTATGAGGCTTTCTCATAGTGGAGCAAAATCATAGGTCTTATAATTGCTTATCAGTCCATAGGACAACTTAACTAAGAACTGTAGCTTCTCTTACCCTGTGCCACAGACTCCTTTGATGAAACCTCAGATGAAACTGGTGGATGAAAACAAGGATCAAGATATAGCATAACTGAAAAGAATTTCTTCCATACCCGTCAAGTCATGAAATAAGGATTGAAAACCTCCTTAGAAATGGGGCTTGGTATGTGCATTTTCGAAGATTCTGCATACTTCTCAAGGGGGCAGGGTTAGAGTCTCTGAATTTTAAGTCTTCCTTATGTAGTATTTTCCGAAACAAGTAATCTGAGAAGTTAAAGAGGTGGAAAATACACATCATCATATTGATTCTTTTTGAACTGACATAATGAAAATCATTTGGTTTTGATTTAAGATGCTAACTTATTCAGCTCACTACTAAATTTGAAATTATGTTTGTGCTGTGCATAGCCATAATATTGGATATCACTGCTCAATGGAGGTGTTGAATCTATAGCTTTGGTTGACCCTTTTGAGACAAGAAGAAATACCAATTTTTATCCTGTGTGAGCAACTCCCTACCTTAGGTCAGGATAACAGGTAACTTCAATTTTGCAATTGACCAAGCAGCCTTGTGGCTTTCAGGCTTTAAAGCATTGTTGTTTTTTTTTTTTAGAATGAATCTTGTGATGTGGAGGACTTCATCTCCAAATCACTTGTGAGTGAGCTGGTTCTTACAGTAAGCCATGAGTATTTCCAGAAAAGTTGTAACCTCTTTTAGAAGTTTCAAGCTCAGTGCTCTACAGCTGAAGTGTATAAGGAAGACCTGACTCTGGAGAAGTCTCATTAGAAGGCAATTGATTTTGACTCTAAACTGAAGAGGAAAAATGTTAATGACTAGCATAGTTGAATTAAAGGGGAATTATATGCTCTTCAGGAGTCTTTCGAGATATCTGAAGGTATGCTTTCTCAGGACTAGACTAAGTATTCTTATTTTCCCAAAAGATTATAGCTCCTTAATAAAGCCTGTGAAGACTTCTTCTGGAGGAAGCAGGGGTAGTCTCTCCAGACTATGTGGAGTAGACCCAAACCTGGATAATATAGAGCTATTAAAAAAAACCCAGAAACAGCAGACCTTTTAGAGTGTCTCAGAGAGAAGAGAAGTTAACTTTAGCGTTAACTTTTAAAACCAGTTTTCAAAGGCCAGTAAGCAGAGGCAGACTGTAAGGTGTGTCTCAAAATTAGCACATGACTCTAGTCTACTGATGTCCCCAAAACTTCAAGAAGTGCCAAGCAATAATCCTTCCTAACAGAATACTGTAATCTTTCTTGTATGTGTGCTTTGTAGGGTTTGTTGCTAGCTGCATTGATATTAGGGTTTGATTTATAGTAAGTACAATTTGTTCCTAAAAATTGCTAATAACCTGTCATGTATCTGAAAGTCAACGTAACTATACATGAAATAAACCTCAGTTCTGCTTGTCTAGGTATGCTCTCTAATGTGCTAAAAAATCTGCCATGCCTAGTTAATATTAAGTGAGGAGACAGATCTTACATAAATACTACAGATTTGCATTGTTTAAATTACTTTATTTTTACCTCCCATGACTTGCATACAAACTTGTTGCCATGAAGCTAACCAATGCTTGGTATGACTCATCATGGAAACTTGAGAAAAGGTTTGGCTGGAATTGCTAACCAGTCAGCTATATATAGAGCAAGAAAGGGTTGATTTTGTTCAATTCCCAAGTCTTGTATTGACTTAAGCTGGAACTCTCAGATGCTCTCAGTGTCCTCAACTCCCAGTGCTTTGCTCTCATTAAAAATAAGGCTCTTTTATAAATGCTCAGCAGTGAGTCAGGTGTTTGAATATCTGTATTTAAGTCTCTAAACTTGGAATTAAGTGCTTAACTTAAATTGTTAAGCTTGAAGATTTTGACAAGTATCTTTACTCCAAAGTAAGTCACAAAAAATAGAAAGGAGTGTTTGATTTTCTTTAAAATTACCTTTGTGCCTTCAATAATCATAAAAGATGCTAGACAGACAGGAATGGAAATAGGTTCCTGGTCTAAGTGTGGCATGAGTAGTAACAGTGGAATTAACCATGTGCAGTGCTTTGTTTCCTTGCACTGGCTAGCCTGCAAGGGCAAGGGGGGTCTTGTGGAGGGCTGCCGCCCTCTCCCTTCTAGCTGAATAATTGCCTTAGGAAAACTTTTTGTTGCTTGTACTCTTGACTTAATTTCAGGGATGCGATGAGTGGTTCTCTCCTGCACAGAGATGCCAGAGAAGAGTGGGCCAGCCCAGCTAGCAGGTGGCTACCAGGTATCTTTTGAGATTAAAAAAAAAATCCCTTGTGTTCATCCTAAGGTGTTAATAGCTTGAGTTTGCAGTTTAGGGCATAGCAGTATCACTCAGGATATAAGAGGCAGCACTGCAGTAAGTGTCCATCTTATTTTTTTTACTCTGTTCTTGCATACTTGCTTACCGCAAGTTGTTTTTCTTCATCCAGACTCATGCTTCTCTTGTTCATCTGAGACTTAAGCACTGTCATTTCTGCTCTCAGTTCTTTGCACGAAAAGGAAAGGAGGAGAGGCACAGCTTCTTTCCATGTGGCCTCAGCACCCTCCCTGCTCTGACTTCTCATCAGTGCTGCTGGCTTGTCCCTTCTTTCCCTGTAAACCTCTGTCCTCCCTGCTTTGCACTCCTCTTAGCTAATGTACAAACTTGGTATTTCCACTGTGGGGCTTGAATTGCTTCTTTAACTTTCTGTGTGGAAGAGGGAAGTCTTTTGAAAAGAATATGGGAACATTTTGTGCAGAGGGCTGGGTTCATAATTCAGCATTATCCTGGAGCACACTAGGATAGTCAGCAAGTATGCGATACTGAAAATTTGCCAGATACCAGAGCTCTGGAGGACTGGAATATATTATTCAGAAGGCTGTGAGAGCTGAGTACACAACTATTCTTTTCTGACCACAGAGGTAACAAACATGTGAAAGCTGTGTTTTCCACTGCTTGGCTGCCGCTCGGTAGCAAAGGTTTTAGAGAAGTCCCACATCCCATTTGAGTACCTAGATTAGAAATGCATATTTCAAAAACTCTCCACTTCTAATTTGAGGTCATTCATTTTGGTGTCTAAATAGGAACTGACACTTGCAAATCTGTGTTGTTCAAGTGCTTGATTCTACCAAGGCTTCACAGAACATGGGCTCAAGCCTGGGATTAGATGATACAGAAACAGAGCTAAAAACCCCCCAGCTATGTGATATTTGTGATGGATATTATTACTAGTTTGTTTGCCATTTAGTATGTTCTAGTCCTTTAAAAATCTGTGACCACGGATCTGAGAGGGGGCAACTCTTTGCCTTGCCTTGGCTGCTGTGCCCTCGGTCAGCCAGTGAGGCGAAGGGGGAGACTGTGCTTCCCAAGGAGCCTCTGGGACCAGGGTGGGAGACTTGATGGGTAATGAGTCTTAATATTTTTTAGATGTCCAAGCCTGAGACACCAGGTCAGGAAACTCAATAATATTTCAGTCCTCAAACTTTTATATATATGTATATATAATTTTACTAAATACCTCTTATGTGCCCCATCCCCCTCAGTTTCTTCAAGGAACCTGTGCAAATTTAGGGCTGAGCGTAGTTTCCTGGTATTGCTGTAAATCCATATTTTGTTGTTTAACTTCAGGAAGCTGTTAAATTTTGTAGATTTTAGCATGTATTTAATAGATATGTATAATCTCCAAAGCATATGAAGGTGTTCTGTGGTTGTTTTTTCTTTGTTTCTTTTTTTGTAAGTTGGATTCTCAAAAGATGGGAAAATTTCTGTGTACTTGCTTCTATAGATCTGATATCTGGTTTGGGAGAAAGGGGAGGAGAGAAATGTAATTCTCTCTGCAGATGATTTACTTTTTGTGTCTGGGAATAAAGCCAATATTTATTTTCCCCTATTATATTTAATTTCTATGGTTGAATCCAGAAGTGACAGCCTTCCCATTGGCGTGATTTGTGCTTGGGTTGTTTTCATTATAAGGGCTCCTCAGCATAGATAGTAGGAACTTTCCCGATGGATGCAAATCCAGGTGTGGCCTTGTCAGCAACAGAATTGCTATAACAAGCAACAGAAGTTTAGGTTTGTTCCTGCCTTGTGTTGAGCAGGGTGGATTTAAAGTATCCACCTCCTCACAAAGCAGTCTGAACTCTGCTTCTCTTGCTTCTCGGCATTTTGTATTTATGTGCTGCGTGACATGGTTAGAATCATAGAATCATTAAGGGTGGAAAAGACCTCAAGGATCATCAAGTCCAACCCAACACCACCTAACTCACTAAACCATGTCCCTAAGCACCACATCTACACATTTCTTGAACACCTCCAGGGATGGTGATTCCACCACTTCCCTGGGCAGCCTGTTCCAATGCCTGATCACTCTTCCAGTGAAGACATTTTTCCTAATATCCACCCTAAACCTCCCCTGGTGTAACTTTAGGCCATTTCCTCTTGTTCTGTCACTTCTGGAGGTTTCTTTAACTGGGCTTAGCACTGAGAATGAGTTATTGCTACGCATCCTTACCTTTCAGTGAACAGTGATTTTTAAAAAAATTACTATTTGGTACAGACATGTGCGGTTTTTAAAGTAATTTTTCAGGATGCTTGTTTAACCCTGGCTGAAGATTCTGGAGTCTCTGACTTCTTGACAGTGACTGTGTGGGGTGCAGTTGAATTTTAAGACAGTGAAAGTCAGCCTGAGTCTCAGACTTCTTGACAGTGACTGTGTGGGGTGCAGTTGAATTTTAAGACAGTGGAAGTCAGCCTGAGTCTCAGATGCTTAAAATCTCATCTAACCTTAGCTGAAAGGATTTCAGCCTTCATTATAGAAGGGTGCAAAGCTGTCTTCCTTGCTATTGCACTGGATTTTTACCCCTTTCAGTGTACAAAGCTTTGTCTAGACTAGGATTTATGTCAGTTCTGTAATTAGCTCCTTGATGTCTGTAAACTCTAGCTTAGATATGAATGTGTCTTTCATCCCTTGCAAAGGCATTACCTTTCCTCCATTCCGTAGGATTAAACTCAATCAGTTCAGTGCATGTGGTAGGGCTCAGTTTTGGTTGTGTGTTGTTGTTTTAATTCTTTATTTATTTATTTTTTTCCCCTCTGGTGTGGTGCTGATGCTATGTGTAATGCAGAGTGGTAGACCTGGTCCCTACTTTGCTAAGTGCTGTATAAGTTGAGAATAGCAACAAAGTGCCAGCTCCAAATAGTTCACAGGTTCACAGTGTATGTTAAAAGACAAGAGATGAAAGTTACCCGTAGACAGGAGGAGCACAGAAAATAGTGAACCAATATTGGTCAGCATCCTTGGCCATGCCCTTGGTAGTCCTGCAGCCAAGCCACTAGTCAAGGTCCTGTTCTGCTCCCTGCAGGCACCCTGATAAGGTGGTGGTCTGTAGCAGATCAGCCTGCCTTCTCACTTTTCACCCTTTATCAGGATAAACAATGTAAGTACATTCTTTTATGCCACTGAACTGCTTAGCTCCTGTTCTGTTCAGCAACGACCAGATAAAACCAGACTGCAAACTGTTTTGAACATTGTTCTTCCTTGTCAGATTTATCATCCTGTGTGGCTGACTGACATTTCTGCTAAGTTCACAAGCCTTCCTTTGTCCCTGCTGAGAGTCCTTCAAACAGCCTCCTTGTTCTGGTGCGTTACCCGTTAGACAAAGTAACTGGTGAGGGGGGGCACTGTGGTACTGTTTGACAGGAGCTGTGGTTCCTGAGTTTTCAGTACAGCTGGGCAGAGGCTTTCCAGCGTTGTCATTGGAAAATGCTGGTTCATCAGAAGATATGCTGTGCTTGTGGTACCTTTGGCTTAGGTATCAGCCTGTCCCCTTGCCCAATTCCCTTGTTTTTCAGCACACTGTGTGATTAGGCTGTTGTGAAGCAGGGGGATCCGAGTCATCTAGGAAGCCTCCCAAATTGGGATGAAAACTTTTGGGAAATGAAGAATTTTAGAATTTTTTTTAAATGGCAAACATATTGTTTCCCAGTTAGCTCAGTTATTATTCTGGAGGGACTAAATCTGAGTTTTAGCCCATGTTTTTAATTTCGTAGTTACTGATGCTAGTCTGATTCTTGCTAGTTCTAGTTTTTGGAAATGCAGGGTTCAGTGCTTTTCAGTTTTTCTTAGAGAAACACTTTCTTTGGTATGTCATCTCTAAACAGGCCTTTTTGATCTAACTTGAGTTACAAATTTTAGACTGTGAAGCTACAAATAGCTAAAGGTAGTGTTAAAATATTTAAAGCTTAATTTACTTGGAAAGATACTAAATTCCCAAACCATGCTAAGGTTTACTCAATGATCTGTAAATTTTTTTCAGCATAACCACCTCATTCAAGCATTCCTTCTGTTGTCTTCCTACTGATGCTTTGGGTTTGGAACAGAGTTTTTTTGTCCTGTGTTTCTACAGCGCTTAACATGATGGGATGTTGGTCTGTGAGTGTTCTTGTAGATATTCCTAAGGTGGCTATAATGGAAGTATTTTTCTTTCCCCTTTATAAATAAAACACTTACCGCAGGATGTGTTTCCATTTCTAGTTATATCTAATCCACTCAATGCATTTGAGCCTAGAAGAATATCAGCATGTGCTTAATAGGAACTAAGTTTCCTGTTGTCTTGCAATGTGACTGTGCTCCTGATTTAAAATGCAGTGGTTTAGATAATTTATAAGTTTTTTTTCTTTTTTTTGTTCCCAAAATCAATCTTTATGCTGTAATGTACTGTTTTATAATACGTGAAAAATGTTTTCCTTTTGTGTTTTTTTAGTTACAGAAATGTTATTCCATATTTGCCATTATCCTGTATAGAGTAATTGATGGTTCTAAATGTTAAAGGAGCAATTAGTTTATTTTGCTTACAGTGTTAATTAAAGTAGTGGATGTTTATTACTTATAAATGAGGAAAAAACCTCCCTGGAATTGGTTTTGGCACTTCTGCCATCACTGTAATTGCTATAAAATTATCTTTATGCAATTAGTAGTGACACGTGTTACAATACCTAATGCTGGTCTCTGCCTTCCTGCCCTCCTGAGAATGATGACATGTCCTAGGGTGTGATTCTCAGATTGGGGTGGGGAGAGAAGGAGAGAAAAAATAAATAGAATAATACATAGAATGATAAATGTATGTAAAACAATGTATGTCACAGCATGTTAATTAAATTGTCTGTATTAAAGTAAAATGTCTGAATATGAGTTAACTTTTGGTAACCTTTGTCATTCATTTTCTAGTTGAAATTTGAGAGAATATGGTTTCATGCCCCGTGTTGGAAGTTGAAATGGAAAAGAGTGAGAAAGACATTAACCTGAACACCAAGGCCAAAAGGTGCATGTACTCTTCTCTCAGCCTAGTAGGTTCAAATTAACCTTGACTTTTTCTGATTGCATATATGCTATAAAATCTGCCCTAACCTTCCTTAGATCTCTATATCCATGCTTGGATCTCACCATCCAGAAAGCAAGTCAGACTGCTGGGATCAGTAGCCCAGTTTTTTATGTGTCTTTGGACCTGAGTATTTCCAGAACTGTTTCTCTGTGTATCTTCAAAACCAGTAAGGAGGGTGCTGAGCCTGTGCTGTGAATAGGGAAAAATGAGACAGAAGAAGGATGTGAACAAAAGTAAAAACCAAATAAACAAAAAATACAGATATACCCATGCTTGCATGAAACCTCAGGCACTGTTCCTTCTAAATACCATGCATTTTTTCTGCTAAGCAGGGAAAGGAAAAAAGAATATATTCTGCTTACTTTTGCTTGATACAGAACGTAAGCATAATTTTTAACTGTTTCATGCTTTCAGAACAATTTATGACCATTATTATGTCAAGCAATCAAACACATATAAGTAAGATACTGTCTTTTTGTTGTTTTTTTAAAAAGATAAAATCTTTGGAAATGGGCCCAGAAAAAAGTCATTCCAAAGTAGGTCTCAACTTTGAGGCTACTCAAGAACTATTTTATATTGCACAGTCTTTGTCCCACTCCAAATGGAAAAAAAAAATTGGACTGCTTGACCCATGTCTTTTTGTTAAAACAGGGTGCTCAAATTAAACTTCGGGGGTATTTTTGACTTGCAATGCAATTTATATAAAATTCCATAAGTTTTTTGCCAAGTTGTGCATCTGCATTGTCAACTTTTCTGATGTTATTTTGGAATCTTACAATATTTGGAGGGGTTTATATTTTATTTGAATGCCAAATCAAGGGATTGAGAGTTCTTGTGAATGTCTCAGCTTTGTTTTTCATCCTGAAGTGAATCTCTAGCCTTCATGTTTGCAAAGAAAATATGCTAATCTTGGATGTTATAGAAAAATCAAGAGGCATATGAAAAATCCATTTATTATTCTAGAATGTCATTGTTCTTGTATTAGTCTTGTGATTTTGGGATATGTACTGTATCGCAATATGTGAGGAAAAAATAGGAGCTAGAGGCAAATTTCACAGTCTGAGCTTCTCCCCTCCCACATCGCCTGTGCTTATAATAGATGACTGCAGGGGAAAAGGGTGGCGGCTGGGAATGCGCATAAGACCTAGATTTGTTGATCACATAATGGTGCCAATTGTTGCGGATGATCAGTGAATGTTTCTGCGACTTAATTGTCCTCTACAATGAGTAACATGCTCTGTCTTGCACTGGGGTAAGTCAGCGTTTCTGAGAGAGAAGCACGTGACTTTGTCTTAATGATCTGGTTATTATTAGATTATGTTGTTTCTTGCTTGGCATTAGAAAAATGAGCTAAATAGAAGTCACATCCATACACAACCTTTCATCCTGGCTCCCCTTGACATAGTGTAATAAACCTCCGTGGGCCAAGACTTCAGTCTTGGGGGCTACTCTTCCTAGTGGATATATTCAGAAACTTCCTGTTCTTCAGTGGGAACTGTGCCGTTTGGTATAAATCCCAATCTTTTACAACTGTTTTTTTTGTGTGCAGAGGTTTCCTGACACTAGAAAGGGTATAGTAACATTTAATCAGAGAAATTTCCTTTTTGTAGCCCGTATTCAAGAGAATTAAGTCAATGAGCCTGAAAGCATGTATAAATATTTTATTACACAAAGGCCAATATGAATACTGTGATTGAATATCTAGTAAAGATATGAAAGTTGAAGTCCCAGAAAAGTTGAAATCAGTGGGAAAATATTTTCATGGATAAGATCCCCCTTGCTGATTGGTATTTGTCACCTGTACTTTGTCAGCACTGATACAAACTGTTTTTATGTCAAAATAACTTGTTCTGAATATGAAGAGTTTTAATTAGGAAATTATAATGTGATTTTTTTTTTTCATGACTTACAAGGGCAGCCAACGTCTAGCATTCTCTTGCTAAATGTCATTGTAAATTCAAGTTAGATATTTTAAAATAATGAGGCCAAAAGCTTGGAAAAGAGGAGACTGAGGGGTGACCTAATCAATGTTTATAAATATGTGAAGGGTGAGTGTCAGGAGGATGGAGCCAGGCTCTTGTCTGTGACATCCAGTGACAGGACAAGGGGCAATGGGTTCAAGCTGGAACACAGGAGGTTCCACTTGAATATGAGAAAAAACTTCTTTACAGTGAGGGTGACAGAGCACTGGAACAGGCTGCCCAGAGAGGTTGTGGAGTTTCCTTCTCCGGAGACATTCAAAGCCCGCCTGGATGCGTTCCTGTGTGATCTGATCTAGGTGTTCCTGCTCCGGCAGGGGGATTGGACTAGATGATCTTTCGAGGTCCCTTCCAATCTCTAACATTCTGTGATTCTGTGAAATAATGTATAGTTAAAAGTATGGAAGGATCTGGATAGGTTTAATAGTTATATTATGCTACTTGAGCTTTTTATGAGTTTTGGTGGTTTTATGAGAAACAGATCATGTCTTACAAACTTTAAAAATCTTTAGTGAGATCACAACTGTGACAAATAGTATTAATATAACATATTTATATGCCTGTAAGATTTGCCATAACATCATTTGGGTAACTAGAAAACCTCAAAAAAAATTCACCAACAACCGAGTGCTCATCATATTGATCCCATGTGGCCAAATGATAATTATCCTTCTGAGAAGATTTGTTTCTGGTAGAGTGTTGATAGCATCTGTCTCTGCCTTATGCTATTTAACATGGTGAACTAGTAGAAGATACTGGTGAGGGGAGGGAGGGATATGGACCAGAAAGGCAGTGTTGTATTTGTAGGGGTAGCACCAGTGTTGGATATTTAATCTTAGCTCTAGTTCTGGTCTCTGGAGAGAGTTAGAGATGAGCCATGAAAGCCATTTAAGATGGAGGGAAGTATGGTTTAGGGAGAAAATCCATGAGCTCAGTTGGTTTAACTTAATAAGTGGATGGTGGAGAACTGGCCTGAATTGTCCAGGCAGGTGTGTGGAGAAAGCGTGGTAACAGACATTCTTTAAGCTTTCGTATAAACTGCTGTCTGAAAACTGCATGTAGGCTAACTGAAAGCAGAGTTTAACATGGTGTGGCATTAATTGATGGAGTGGTTTACCAGCAGTTCTATTGGGTTGAAACATTACATGAACCCGGTAGTATTCTAGTTCAAAAAATAATTAATTTAGGACAATCCTACAGGGGTCAGCCTTGAATGTAGAAGCTCTTGCTGGCGCTGGGCACTGCTTCAGTTGGGCGATGGAGACACATTCAACAGTTCCATCACTGGATGGAAACTTGTGCTTTTGCAGGAGCATTTTGGGAAGTCTGTCGTTAGTAAACTCCGTCATTAGTAAACCTCCTAGGACCTTAGACTAGCCCTGTGTGTAGAGCAGAAGACATTAATTAATTTATCCTTGCTTATATATGTGTGATGCAAATACAGAAGGAAAAATTTCTGTCTTATTACAGGAGAAGAGGGAGATGAAATCGCTTCTCAAACTGTAAAGCAGCAGGACTGTGTTTGTGTTTGCTCCCTTTGGTAAAGGAAAGGCCTCACTCTGCAAAAACAACTATTTAACACTATTTAAGGCTGTCAATACTGAGCTATTGTATTTGCTTCAGAATGGTTTATTTTTCTTAATGCAGTTTCGCCCAGTGGCTTTCCCAGTGCTGCCCTGTGGCTTGTACTCACCATTGCGCACCAGTAGCACAGGAAATGCAGATTTTTCCTAACCAGAATTGCTTGTCGGAAGGGATCAGCTTCCTTCCTGCACTGTGTTGGCTATAAGCATTTTAACTGAAAAAATAATAAATTCCAAGATCCTTTTGCTTCCATGTTGCTTCATGAGCTGCATTTGCAACTGTCTATGCACCCTATGAGGGTATTTCCCATCTTTTGGCTGTTCCTGTTTACTTCTTCTCCTTGCTATGACATTAATGCTTTCTTCTCAGAACAGATGTAATTGATGGATATATGGAAGCGGGTGTATATATTGGTGTATGAGTGCATGCATTTATGGTGCTTAATCACTTTGGGGTTAACAGCCTTTGATTCTTCCCCATCCCGCCTGAAGGAGGAGAACAGTAGTGAAGCTATTTTGTCTGAAGTCCACTCTAAGATACATTTCTGTTCTGTTGGCCTCCACCTGCCTTTGCTCCCAGATCATTAATCAAGAGTGATTTTATTTCATTTTTTTTAACTGTAAATCTTACAAGTTTACCAAACCCCAGATCATCCAATTAAAAGACCAACTGAGGACATCTTCCATATAAATGAGATTTGGAGATCTCGGTGTGTATCTGAGAGTGCCACTGGCTAATTTAGTAATAACTCTACTGTATAGATGGTGTTACAAGGTGAATTGCTACTGGAACTGTTTTACAAGCCCACATCCCAGAAGTGTTAGCTAGTCATATTTTTCATGGCTTCATTTAAAGCCGTTTTAACAGCCATGCATTTGGACAAATTTAATCCCAGAGGGAGGGATTAGCTGCTTTTAAAGCATGGGTTTTGAAAACTGGCATGGCGTCATGCAGAATTCAGACTCTTATTTTCTCTTATTATCTTAATGGAAAAATTCCCTTGCATTGTGTGATTTTTTTTTTTTTCTTTAGCAGCCTAATGGTAATATTGTGGTGGTTGACTGGTTAGTGTCTGATGTCAGTGCTGATGTTAAGGTATGACAAAGATGCTGAAATGTTTGCTCTATCTGGAACAGGCTAGATGAGTCAAAGGCATCCCACGGGGTAATTGTGGACTTGGTAAAGTGAATAGCATGTATGCATTGAGTATCCTGCTTAAACAGTCTTGTGCATGTAAATACACTGTGTAAGCCAATAAGGCTAGAGTTTTGACTAGTTGGGGAAAAAAAAAGAAAGGAATATGAAAACCACGATTCCAGGGGAGGGGGAAATTGTTGAATTGGCCTTCACTGACTCCCTGTATGCAGGGAATTTCAACCCAGGGGTGCAGACTGAAGACGTTAAAAAGAGAAACAGCAGTGAGCAACTGTTTCCAAAGTCTTATAGGAGGAGACTGGTAAGGAACAAGGCCCTCCCATGCTGTGCTGCTCTGCTGTAGGAGTGTCCCCTTCCTGGGATTGCTGAGGCTTGTGTTAGCATCCAAGAATAGTCAAGGTGATAACTAACTTATGTAAGGGACAAATTCTTCATAGACTAGGAGAAAATTAATTTCACCTTTGCCCTTTCATTCAGTTTCTGGTAACTCTTTGTAATGTAATGCAAATTTATGAAGCTTTGACGCTTCAGCTAGCATGGCCTAGAGTAGTGCCAATTGGCACCAGCTGAAGATATCATCCTTAATTCAGAGACATTATAGGGTCATTGTACAGGAGGGGGGATATTTTGCCCTGACTCTGTGCTGCAGATCTCTAGGCTTACAGGATGCACCTTGGCTTGTAAGCCCCTGTGTCAAGCTGCTATGTGGCAGGTTTTCTGTCTGGTGGTGTGGCAGCTGAAGTGTGTTATACAGGGTAGCAGTGAAGAGCCTCGCTTCACTCGGTACAGGCTGAGGTCCTGTAGGCTCAGATGACTAAAAAGATAACCCTGGAGAAGGCTGTGAAACTATGAATCCCATGAATTTGCCACCAGGGAAGGAGTTCAACTGGTAGTAAGAAGAATTATCTTTAATACTGCCCTTCTCTGTTGGGTTGCATTAGTTTTGCCTTGTGAGCTTCCCAGCATGTGGAAGGATGCCCAGAGGCTGAGGGGCTACAAATACAAAATATGGGTGGTTGATGCCTCCCATCCTCTCTGAGGAGTGTTTTTCTTTAAACTATCTATTATTAACTATGCCAGGAGAAGGAACTGGCACTGATGACCCCCAAAATGCACGGAAGCCCCTGCAATTCATATGGGACTGGAGCCAATGGCACTGTTTAGTTTTCCAAACAGGCTTTATGTGCATTTCAAATAAATTTATTCTGCTATTTCTTGATGAAATTTATTTTACACTGTTGTGTGCAACAAATATAGTTCTGTTTAGGCAGTGGCCACGGGGACAGATCATGACTCCAGCTTTCTTGTTGTGACGCAGTTTAGCTGTCTGTCTTGCTGTGCTGAGGAATCTCTGCATGGGCAGAGAAGCTGTGGAGAGGCAGTGTGTAGCTCCAAGGGCAAGCGGGCACTGCTACTGCCCTGTTCAGGGACACTGGGCAGCCTTCTGGGCAGCCCCTATGAGTATCCCATCTGGTATTGTACTGTATTGCTAGTGCATGTCTAATTTGCTAGTTTGGCCACTACAGCTGTCCACATGTCGTCCTTTCTCTTGAATATCTGTGACTGGCTTCTTTTCCCCACCCTTACTTATGCCCTTAAAATGTGTCAATGAATAATTATGCAGCATATGAGTATAAATCTCATTCAAGGCTTTTCTGCATGGGGAAGGTCAATACTCCATTTCAGTATTAGAGTACTTTGTTCATCTAGCTCAGGTTTTTCCTTGAAGGAGTACAGTAGCCTGAATATTCCAAAAGGAAGGGTTGTGTGGGCTTTTCCAGCTGATATTCTCATGTGGGGTTTTTTTTTCGTGTGTTTGTAGCTTGTAGCTTTTTTTTTTTTTTTTTTTTTTTTTCTTGGACATGAGGAAGATAGGAGGGGACACAGAAGTAACTTTGCTAAGTCTGTGCCCTGCGTTATTTCTGGCCTGCTTCTCTGGGCTTTAAGGAACTCTCATGGGATGCTCTTATTTTCAGAACTATTTGCAATAATTCTTATTTTGACTTATTTGTTGTTGCTTATGCCGAGTTTCACTGTTGGGTCACTAATGGAAAAGTTAAGATGAATCTCAGTTGTGAAAAATCACTGAGGCTCACCTTCCCTCAGATTAGAATAAGGAAAGCTGTCTAGGTTTGGTTTTGGACCAAAAAAGTAGGATTCTATGGCCTAACAGCTGTTGCTTAGGAAAAGAGTTGTACAAAATGAAGTATAACATGAAAGGATGGGACTTCTGCTTCCAACACTCAAGAGGGTAAAGACTTTCTAAGCCACAAACTTTTTCTGATTCATCATTTGATCCCTGTGATTTGCTCCATCCCTGTGATAGACCAGCCCTTCATTAATTTGTCTGACTCCTTTTTGGCGCAGTGACCTGTGCTGAAGCCTTCCAGTTACATGCTTTAAAGGCAACTCCCTGAGAATTTAATTGACTGCTCCCAGCCTTTACACTGGGAGAAATGATGAATACTTATTTATTTAGCTTCTCTGTGCCATTTGTGGTATGGTAGATGTTCCTCATACTTTTTTTCTCTCATTTTCTAAGAACGGAAATTTCTTCCCCGTGCAGAGAAGTTGCTCCCTACATCTAATCACCATTTTATCTCTTCTTTTTCTGTCCTTAAGAATTTCACAGTTTTTGAGATAGACTGGCTGAGAGCACAGACAATATTAAAGTGTGCTTTTTGTTCATGATTGCACAATGATATTTGGGATTTTTTTCCTTACCTATTTCCTGTAATTCTTTCACTTTCTTGACTGCCTCTGAGCAATGAAGCAGCACAGCTTCCTTCCCTGTGAGTCTCTGCTTAAGAACTTTCTGTTAATTCACTAAGCATTCTGTTGCAACACTGCATTTCAAAGTACACCATCCTTCATTTGATTTTTGTGTGGCATCTGAAGATATGGCATTTGGGATTTCAGTTTACTCAAGATGCTAATAGTGCTTTCTAAAAGTCAGAAAATCAATCCATGCCTTTACCTGCAGAAATTAAGTGATGTTTACAGAAACAAACCTGGTCCAGAATAGGGTACTTTAGCTTAACATGCTTACAGCAGACCCAGAATCAGGCTGGAGTCTTCAGATGAGTTGGTTATTAAAATATATGTATTGACATCCTAGATTGGCTTGTTTCCCTCTTAAAAAACAATTTTAAAGAAAATTTTGTTACTTTCCTTAAGTAAGATAAATTTCTTTTACAGCAGATGCCTGTATCTTTCAAATAATCTTAAACTGACATCCTGTGTTGCTTCCATAGCCTGATCTAATTTGCCAGTTTCTAAGTGCAGAATCAAAATTCAGTATCGCTAGGCTTTAGTTTTCCAGTTTACCTACATCAGGATACGTTGCTTGTTCTGATGTTCTCGCTGTTGTTCTCGTGGGGCTGAGCGGTTGGTCAGTCTGCTTCTCAATCTTAACCTAAAAGCAAATCCCAGGCTAGCAACTGGACTGTCTCTCCCCCTCCTCTGTCTGTGGAGAGGAGAGAGGCTGAATGTATTTGTCCTTGAGAGTATCCTGGCAATAACTATAAATGTTCCTTCTTATCAGCTTTCTCCTGAGCAGGAATCCAAAACATAGCTTCTTGCTAACTATTTATGAAGAGAAGGAAAAAAAAAAACAACTCTCTTCTACTTAACCCACGACATTTGCCCTGCATGTTTCGTCACTGTTTCCTGTACTCAGCATTGCAGGTTTCATAATATGAGCACCTTGCATATGTATTTGTCTGTGTAACAAACTTGATGACAAACACGGCATGCTGTCTAATGTCTCCGTACATATTATCATATAACTGTTAGGAAACATTGGACTTGTTGCACATGACCTAGTACTTAAACAAAGCAGTGAAAAGCATTGTTGTTGATAATTCTTCTCAGAAGTCCTTCCTGTTCTGTTCCAGGAACTAGCTATAAGGGGCTTTCCAGCAACAGTGCATGGTCCTTTATATATTTCATCCCGTGCCTCGGGTGTATTGTTTGTGAAATTACATGTCAGATCTACCCAAGCATCACTAAGCTTTGTATTGGAACAATGTACAATATCAGCCAATAAATGTGCTCTTTAATTATCATTTCCTTTTTCTTTAGAGAAAATGGAGCCAGGAGGGAAAAAGGAAGTTTGTACTTTGGGTGTCTAGCTCAATTAATTTTCTTTGTTATGTTCCCCAAGGTCCTTAAGACATTTCTTAAGGGATGT
This sequence comes from Syrrhaptes paradoxus, assembly GCA_013400615.1. Lineage (NCBI taxonomy): Eukaryota > Metazoa > Chordata > Aves > Pterocliformes > Pteroclidae > Syrrhaptes > Syrrhaptes paradoxus. The sequence goes on from VZTO01019388.1 coordinate 85,633, forward strand.
CATGATCTCTGGCTTATCTGAATTATCTATTAAACATTGGCAGTGAGAGTCACAAAATGTCTCCTGGTGTAGACCAAGGCTCTGATCACACAGACAAGCATGTGTGGATTTTGGAGGCTCAGTCTGAGCTTGGTAACCTGCCCACCTGCAGCCTGTTCTTCTCTGAAGCACCCTTCAACGGGCTCAGACTTGCCTGCAGTTTGCTCTCTCCCTCACTGGTGCTCCAGATAAAGCTTGTCAGGGTGTGAAGGCAGCGGACCAAAAGCTAATAAAGGAAGACCTTGGCCATCCATCGTGGTTACAGACTAAACAATCTTGTATTGCTGAAGAACAGGCCCCTTTTTTAATAACGATAAAGAAATCCCTACGGAACAAAACCAGCAATGTTTCTATTTTCAAGGCATATTTTAAGGGACTCTCACTCTGTCTTCTGCATGTCCCTAAAACAAAAGTGTGAATCAAAGCTACCTGTTGGATTTAGATTTGCAAGAAGTTGCTAAATGAAGAGACTGATTTGGGGCTCAGGCTGGGAAAGGATTAAAACTGAGACGACAAAAGACCATGGCAACAGGAGATCTTATTCTCCTTATCATGAATGCCATAATGAAAGGTTTTGAGAATATCTCTCTGGGATCACTAATGCCCAGGCTCTCAGAGGCATACAGGACCTGCTGAGAGTTGGCAGCTGGACCCAAGAGGAGAGAATGATTCCCAGTCAACACTATTCTTCTGTCTTCATACAAAACTAGAAGCAGACATGAGACTAAGAGAAAAATAGGAGGCATCTTGCCTGTTGTCACTACCCCATTTCTGCTTGTTTTTCATCTAACTTCAGCCTTGAAGGCAGTTTCATGTAAAAGGTTTTTAGCCCTTTTCTATAGAGTCATGTCAGGTTTAGACTGGGTAAAAGCCTGTCCTGCAGATTTCAGCATGGTCGGGGTCTCCATACTTAATGGTTCCTCTATCTAGAGGTTCCCAGCTTTTGCTGTTGCACCCACTAATGCAAAAAATGCCAAAGAAAGAATTTTTAAAGCTTTGACTTGCATATTGTTTTCCATAGACACTACTACTTTGCAAACACACAGGAGAGTTTGGGCAGAAGCTGGGGGCATATGTTACTGTCCTTTACTGGTACTTTATTGCAGCAGCAATTGGGATTTCTAGGATGCTGGAGGGATGTCTGTGGAGCACAGCAAAGACTGTGACTGTAGTGGACGCCAAGTTTTCTGCACACGTGGGGCATTTTCTTGTATGTTCCCCAGGATCTTCCCAGCTGCTGTCAGGTGTGGGTCTTGCATTACCTTGAATGTGAGTGGGACAAACCTTACTGCTGCTGGAAAAAAGGCAGGAGCATCTGGCTGAGAAGATCCTGATGGTAAGTGTTCATTTTAAAATCTTATTCTCTGGCTTTTCACATGGAAAGAAACAGTTTGGTCTGTGTTTCTTTCTTTCTGTCACATCATAGCTGTAGCACCGCTTTATAGCATTTTAAAATGCAGATGTCATGAAGAACTCACGCAAAACAAAGTAAATATGGCTAACAATTTATTATTTGTATTACTTGTAACTCCTAAACCTAAGCAGACTCATCTCAAAAATAATCCATCGCCATTCTGCAAGTATCAATCTAGTCTTCTGTAGAAATCATAAGGGAAATTGCCTGCAGGAAGAAATAATGGTATTACAATGTGGTTTTTTTTGTAATTTAAAAAATTATTATTATTTTTGTTTTCTGAGAAGTGTGTGCAGGGATTATACTGAGTTCATTCTCAGAATTGCTTGTGCACAAGACAGACATTCCTGCTGGGGAGTCTCAGGAGGCTTATTTTTATTGTTTTGCATTGTTTTTCCTAGTTTAAAGTAAGGACACGATTCTGTGAACTAGTGGCAAAATATGATTTATGGGGAAGCGTGTTGCCTCCTAACCCATTTGTTATTACTAGTAGCTATTGAAAATATAAAACACGGGACACTGAAAGTAAGATGTCATCTGTTCTGGATTTTTTGCTTAGTGCTGTACATATGCCCATAAAAGTTGTGCCCACCTCTGTAAACAAGTAGGTGCATGACTAACTTGTTACCATGTGTTGTTCTAGAGGGTACCTCTATAAATATTTGCAAATTCAAGGACCAAATGTGTTGATCTAATAGAATGTGACAAAATTCAAATATGTCTGTACTGGGAGAACAAAAAACAGGTCATTACTAGCTCTGAATTTTTTTCTTCTTTTGCCTTTAAAGCAGTTGTAGGCAGGAAAAAATATTACATGGCCCTGTGGTCTTTGAGGTATGGAGCATCCTACTATTCCTCTTTAACAATAATCTTTCAAATAAATATGCTGCCTATTGGCTCAGACAATGAGATTTGTCACACATACACATGCAAAATATATTTCAAAGACTTATCTGCCATGTAAGTTTTTAGAACTATTTCCCCTCATTGTAACTTTCTGGCAATTAAAGCTACTGATTTACATGATAGCAATTTAATCTATTGTCTTGAGAATCAGACGGATGTGACGTTTGGTGTTTATCTTTCCTTTTAAATGAACAAGAGTTCCTGGCTTGTACAAAAACAAGAGGTTTCAGACCAAAGCCGTTGCAGTCCTGTCTACTGAAGGGACACAGGAACAATGGTGTTGTAGGCTATAGGTGGCAACCGGAGGAGCTTCTTGTTCATGTGCAAGAGGAATCTCGCACAGAAGAAGGTACATTCATTTCTAATTAAGCCACTGATAAAATTATAGTGTCTTATATACTGGCAGATCTTACTTGGTTGTATTCTGATTTGTTAATGTCACCAGCTCTGTTAAAATTGAGAGAAACTTCAAGTCTGCAGCTTAGAATGGACTGGGAGGTGGAAGGGGACTGAAGAGAAGGGTTTTATACCCTGTCTTTTTCCTTTGCATGCTTTGTAAAACTGAAGGGTTAATAAAGAAAAACAGTATCTGATTCAGTTGCAGTAACACAGTGGATACACTGAAAATACACTAGCAAGTGTGTAATCTGAGAATAATGCCTGTTGTTCTCTTTACCCTTAGTTTGCAGTTGCATTCCCCTGCAGTTGCCACTTCTTAGCTATCTTGCAGCAGTAACAGCCTTATGTCAGATTGGCGTTTGCAGCATTATATTAGACTGAGTTTTATAATAGATCTTTATTTTCCCATCTTTTGTAAGGCAGGCAAACTCAGTGCTTATTTATGTGTCTGTAAATTGGACCTACATAATTAACATCAATAAGAAGTGTGCTTCTGTAAACTGAAATCAAAATTTGTCTTTGCAAAATGTATTCAAGTTTTTAATGGGAGGGTTCTTTTAGGGAAACCTGTGTCTGGTCTCCTGGCATTAATATGTCAAGTATAGCATATTTAAGCCTCTCTAGTTGCTTATAGGATCACTGAAATTAATAAAGTTAGATGGAGCTCCTACACATTGCATCGGCTATCTGCTAATGTCTTGCCAGAGAACCCATCTAGTTCCCCATCTGCATGACGCTTGTGTCCTATTATTATTTCAGTACAGGAGGCAGTTTATAGATGTATGGAGAACAAGTTCTAAAGTTTTGGTTATAGAAAGCAGGAGGCAATGCTAAAACTGCTTCTGGTGAATGGAAGATTTCACCCTGGGTCTCTAATATCTGCACAATTTCCTTTCTTTACATCTTGCCCCTTATCTCAAGCATATTGTTACCGTGAAATCAGTGGATTATAAGCATGTGGTTATAATGGTCTGCCAGACAGACCTGTTGGCTGGTGCAAAACCTATATATTCTTTCCCTTCACGGATATTTGTGCAGGATGTAAATCTTGGGCAACAGAGGTGACTTCTACTGGAGCCAACTTGGCTGATCCAGTCTGGTGTGCTTCTTCATGTCAGGTTGTCTGATAAATAATGCTGCTTATTGGAGGACTTTGTGTATGCAATGTATTAGCTTGGGTAAATTGAAATATGTGTGTATGTGGGGTTGCATTTCCTGGGGAGGTAGCTCACATTTCCCTGCAAAGAGAAGTGAAAATGGGAACAAAGAATAGTCATTCTCATAGGTTACCTATTTAGAGAAGCATGGGTGGGTAACTGAATTACTGTGAAAGTCTGCATGGATGACGGCTTTCTGAAATGTTGTAGAACCCCAAAAATAACTTTATAAAGGAAGGATAGAAAATATTGAGTTGTGAAACAGACTAAACGCCCCCAACTAAGAATATTACAATTGCTCTCTTTTTTGTTTTTGACAGATGTTCCTCTTGGCAGTGCTGCTAACAAACCTACTGCTGGCCACTGTAATATCAGGTAGGAAAACTTGTTTATTTTTTGTTGTCTAGGAACTACAATATGTTTTCACTGTTTCTTCTGTGAGATTCCTCCCCCTTTTGCCCATCTAATCCTTAAATCCTGGCTCAGGCAATGTTCTCATCACACTGGAGACGCTGATAAAGTTACTCATTTTGGCTCTTTACTGTGCAGCAAGCACTGTGTTGAGTCACAAAGACTCCCTGAAATCAGTGATGTTTGGCTGAATGAACTATGGGGCTTTGCTACTGCCCTATTGATTTTAATGGGATTGCAGGCAGGCACAGTTGAATGAATGCATGGCATTCTTCAACGGATCAGGACTGAAATTACCCATGCAAGGCTTGAGCCACTAGAAATAAATCAAAAAAGCCATTTCACTAATGCATATGATAAAAAAAAAAATCTGTGCTTGATCCTATGGACTGTCATGCCAGGCACAGAGTCTGCCTCTTTAGCAAGAGGTCCAGAACATGTCATGATCAATGGTGATAAATTCCAGCAGATAAATTCCTGAACTACAAAATGATTGTTTTACATTGCAAGTTATGTTGTGTTTTGATATCCAGGATCATCAGTTTCCCGTTGCAGCCTTTTTGGGAATGATCATATCAAAACTTTTGATGGTTCTTTCTACAATTTTGTTGGGGACTGCAGTTACCTCCTTGCTGGGGACTGTCACAAGCACTCCTTCACACTCTTAGGTGAGTCTGAGCGAGATACCAAGAAGTAACAAATGTAAGATACTGTAGGGATGTGGCATTGCACTTGTGCCAGGTTCCATCACTGAGAAGAAAAGACAAATAATTGCCCTTTGTCAGATAGGATGGACCACTGCATAAAAAAATCTTGTTTCTCTCTCTTTTTTTTTNGAGAAAAATCCCATCCTGCAGGACAAAAAGCCTTCGAATTAGAATAAAGCCCATTCTTGGGGACAGGCAAGAGATCATTGAGAACCAAAACTGTAATTACTTTCATACCAAATTCTTTTGGTACATATTCTTATATTCACTAATAACTATTCTGTATTAGTCATAGTGAAAGATAACTTTTTCTGACTACAGGTAAATTGAGGTAAACTGATCCCACCACTCTGAAAAGGAACCATACACAGATCTAAATAATTTCCTTCTTCAACTTGAACAGCTTGGTACAAATTTTTTGTATGTAGAAGAACCCACAAGCATATGTGAAGTATTAATTGATTGTGGTGTTTTATGCGATCAACTAAATCTTAAAAACACCCTCATGAGTGAACACTTTATATTGGGCATGCAAGCAAGGCATGATCTGTTTTTGATGCCTATCTTAGTGTATGTGTGTGGGTTTGTTTTGGATACCTGGCTGTGAAGTGCAATCTGTATTGCTGAGCAAGGTGTCTAGGTTTGGGCAGAGCTGGCTCCCTCAGAGCAGCAGGTCCAGAATGGGCAGCACATTGCACAAGGAGATGCCTTAGAGTCAAAGCTGGACAATGGGCAAAAGCAGAGAAAGGACTATGTCTGAATGCCCCACCCTCTTCTCTCTCAGAGCCTGTGAAAGTTGTCTCCATCTCTATGTGCTGCTCCTTTTGAAAAATTCAGAGTGAGTGCTCCCCCAGCTGGATAGCCAATATTGGCATCTACTGCTTAAAGACCAGCTGAGATGATTAGAGGGGTTATCAAGAACAAAGATATCCAGGCTCAGTTCTTCCATCAGTTCAATGGATTCAACCCTTTCTCTTATCACTGAGCTACAGGTTGTTCTTGGGAAGAAACTAGGAAGGGAAAGAGCAAGGCAGATCATTGGACACATCTCCTGTGGAAACTCCTCCAGTGTGTATGGTAGGATGGAGAATTCACTGTCTAGAGACAGTAATGGGGAGAGCATGAATCCACAGCCAGTGCCAGGTCATGCGCTTGCCAGTGGTTGATGCCAGCCCTCATCCTGGGACTATCTGACCATTTCACATTAAACAACTATGGGATGAAATAGATGGATGGTTCTTGAAAGTCTTAGATTATAAACTCCAAACCCTGAAATGTGTACTTACAAGTTGTCCTGAGTCCCAGAACTGACGTTATTTGCTTGTATCTCATATCTTCAGGTGACTACCAGAATGGGGAGAAAGTTGGTTTCTCTGTGTACCTTGGAGAATATTTCAATCTTCGCTTTTCTTTAGATGGAAGTGTGATGCAGGAAGACAAAAGGTACCTGTGGGAACAAGTGTTCTAGCAGAAAAAAAAACCCCACGTTTTTTGTGTGTCATATTCTGAGAAATTCCTATTTTTCTTCACAGAATTTCCATACCTTTTGCCTCCAATGGCATATTTATAGAGAAGGAGGCAGGTTATTATAAAATATCCAGTGATGAACATGGCTTTGTTGTGAAGATTGATATCAGTGGGAATATTCAGATACTCCTTCGAGAAAAACACTATAATAAGACCTGTGGGTTGTGTGGCAACTTTAATAAATTTGCTGAAGATGACTTCAGAACTCAGGAAGGTAAGACTATGACTAACTGATTGTTTTTTAATGTACACTCTGCACACTTTTCTTGATGGGTGATTCAACAAAGATTTTGCTGATCCAGCAGAACGTTTCTACAGAACCTGTCAGGTACCTCATGTTGATGTGCTGAAAAGCTGTCTGACTAATTTATTTCATCTGCCTTTCTCCTGAAAAGAAATTGCTGTCACATTTCATTCCTGAGCAGAGCCCAGAAATCTTAATTTAACACTTTTAGAAACCTTGAATCCTGAAACACAAAGATAAATCTACGGGCCAAACAACATACAATATAGTGTGCGGGGAGACGGACTCAAAGAAAATCCAGCAAAAAAGATGTGAGGAATACTTGTTGACTCAACTTATAATTTCATGAGTTGGACAATTTGGAGTAAGAATATTGTGTTGCAATAGCAGAGTATTAAATCCTGGGAGCTGCTACTGGCAAAGTTGTACTTGGATTTGGCATGGGATGCTGTTCTATAAGGTGGTTACCTTTCAGTGACATTTCCCTGTCTGTATGGGCTATTGGATTGGAAGTGCACCTTATATCAGACCAATTCCTAACGAAAGGGAGAGACAAGACTGCTTTTGCTGCTCTAGACACCTTTATGCAAAGTCTGCCAGTGTGGGTGAAGACTTTTGGAAAAGCCCTGAATGTGACTTTGAAGGACTGATCTTGATTTGTGGTATTTCAGAGTGTCTTTTAAGTCTTAACACTTACCTAAAGAGGAAAGATTTAGAGTAAAGTTAGTTCATACATTAATATGTTGAAATTATGATGTGAAGTATGTACTAAAAATAAATGATACAGAAAATAGAAAGGGAGACAAAGCAACTTGGAGAAGAGCCTGGCAGTGCTACAGAGGTGTGTCTTACTGACACTTTGGATACATAAGCATAGTTTCAACGTACAGAAAAAACCTGATTTCATAGTGTGTTAAAATGATTGATCAGTCCTTCAGCAATATAAATCATAAGAAACAGACTCAGCTTACAGAATCACTTGGCAAGGCTTGGATACCTTGATGCCTGAATGTGTTGAGATCTAAAGTTTAAATTTTTTCTCAAGACAAAAAATAAGAGTGAGGCTATTACAAAAAGCAGGAACTGATTGCTTTGGACTGTTCAAATGTAGAAGATTCACTTCTGCTGCTCATGTTTTAAATGTGTTGCATGCTGCATTTGTTTAATGTGCCAGAGATGGTATCCTCCCTCTTAAAAAAGCAGTGCTTTCACAACCACAGATTTCTGAATGTAATGAAGCACATGACTGGGTCGTAGCTTGGAAGAGCTGAAAAACAATAGAGAAGGTGACAGAGAACATGCATTGCTCTTACTCTGAGGAAGGCCCTGACTTCTGTAACCTGCGTGGAAGTACAGATCTGTGATTTTAGACTGAAGAACAGAATTGTATCTCAGAAATTCTGCCAGCTTTTTACTCTGATGTAATAGACCTTTCATTTATACTATTTTAGAAGGAATTAGAATTAATTATGTTTGAATTTGTTGTATCAGTGAGGGATGTTACCATGCCCACATGTTGGTCATCTCCTTGGCAGCTCTGCTGGTGGGGTGGTTTGTATTTGATTAATTCAGACCATATTTTTTAACTCTATAAGCTAACTTCCAGGTGAGGGGCAACACAAGCAGCTGGGAGAGGTAATATTCTTTAAACGAAAGATCTAGGCAGCCTATTGGTAGCCTATGAAGCAGTTTACCCTTTTGTTTTTCCTGCAGTTTTTATTTGCTCTCCTTTTAGCCTGATTAGATCTCATAAAGGTCAACCCAACCCAGGATGTGAGCTTGGTGTAATGACTAGTGATCTGAAGGCACTGAAGGGTTACCTTAAGGTTGCCATCAGACTTAACTCATTGCTTCCTGTTAAAATCTGAGCATATTTTGATTTATCAGATTGCGTCCTCAGTTCTAACCCATTAGATCTATTTCCAGGCTGGATTTGTATTGATAATAAATGCAATAAGATCTTTGAGCTTCAGAATATTATACAATGGAAGCACAGTGCGCAAAAGAAAAAGGCAGCGATCCTAATGTTGCCGAGATTATGGGCTCTCATCTGGAAACACCTAGGAAGCGCTATGCAGATCTGAATGTCAGAGGCAAAGGAAGAGAGATGATGCTAGAGCTTATGCATCAGGTATTGTGCTATAGCCAATGTTCTTGTCAGATATCTGAAATGTGTTAAACTTTCCGTCAGGTTTTTTAAAGGCTCGAGATGTACTAGTCTTTAAACTACTTTGATTTACACTGAAATGGTAACTTGTCTGGTTGCTAAGAGTCCATGCCTGATAGGAGGGGAGCCTATAAGCACCGCTGTGATGGAAAGAGGTCTACAGTGGAAATGTTTTCTTCTGTCTCTTGGACTGTAGCTCACACGGTTTAAAAGCTAATGCAGTACTTTTGTATCATCTTCATATATGCCTGCCTAGGAGGAAACTCATGTGATTTGATGGCCAATTTCTAGAGCTTCTCTGTGGCACCAGAGGACCAGATCCCAAATTTGTGCAGAAGCCAGAGTTGTCATGGATATAAGCTAGTCCGTAAATGCTGTCTTTCATGTAGCGTCACAGGTTTTGTCACAGTTCAACAAAATGGCAATGTTTATGTTGAAATTAAATGAAAACATGATTTTTACATATTGAAGAAGAAAATATCGTGGTTTAATAAAGCAGAGGGTTACTTTGTTTTGCTCCTAAGAAAGTGGATTATGATATAGAACTTCATTAATTGTATTTGGATTGTTTTGGGGTGGTGGTGAAATAAGAGGTGAAGCACCTGCTGTATTACTGGACGTTAACACTTATGGCAAGTGAATAGAGGAAGCACGAAGGAAAGGGTGTTTAAACTTAGTGAACAGTGTGAAACTGTTTTTCCTTGTCTCTTGATATATCTATAATCATGTTCTATAATCTATCCAATTGCGTACTGTTGTCATGGCACTCATGACTCCTCACTGTGTTTTGGTGTGGAAACTGAGAACTGATCACACATTGCCTCTGTATACACTTTTGATGCTCAGTTATTGAGGTCCTGGAGGTCTAAGTGATGTGACTCAATCTATGATATCCTAGCAGATTAACTTTGGTAGGACTCAGCTTTGAATGTAGAGGCCTTAGGCAGTAGCTCTTGAACCTCAAAAAAAAAAAAAAATTCCCTGGGAGCTTTCAGAGTTGCAGACACACACTGTCATTCAGACAGAGGATGGGGTGCTGAGTCATTCTCATTGACATAGTTGGTTGCTAAACTAGTTAATTCTGCAGAGGAGTGCTTGTGTCCTGTTGAGA